>JAAGNO010001900.1:0-26353 GCA_033439905.1 Ceryle rudis
CTGCCCGCCCGGCCCGGCTCGGCTCGGATGCCGCCATGGGGAGCCGCTTCTCCAGCATCCCCGCGCTGCCCCGCGGCGGCCAGGGCCGCCTGCACCGCGCCCGCCACCACCACCTCAAAGGTACGGCTCGGCCGGCACCCCTGGCAGGATGGGCACCCCTGGTACACCGGGAACCCCGACATTGCCCGCAGGACGGGTACCCCCGGCAGGTCGAGGCACCTGCGGTACACCGGGGCACCCAGACAGCCCGGAGTGGGATGGGTTCTCTGAGCACCCCGAGGTGGGTTGGGCACCAAGGCAGGGCACAAACCCCAAGATCCCTAGGCACTCATAGCACCCGACGCCAGACAGACATCCCAGGCACCTTTGGATAGGCTGGGCTCCCTGGGCACCCTAGGGTGGCATGGCTTCTTGTCTGACACCCCATGGTATCTGGTGGTGTGGGCCCCCCTGCCCTGCTCCCAGCCCTTCTTTCCCAACAGGGCCCTATGGGTGGTTGATCAGTGCACAGGTGTTCCTGGGCAATGGCACCCCAGGAAAGCAAGGAACAACATGTTGGAGGAGTTGGACCATCAGAGAGTCCCCAGGTGTTTTTCCATGAACTAAGGCTTTGCCTTGGCATTTTCTGGGTGCTCCCAGATTGTGTCTGTGTGTTGGACTGTTGGTCCTGTTTGGAGGAGCGCAGGGGGTGGTTTGGGGCTCCTTGTCCAGCTTACGTGGTTATTGCTTATGTGAGTATTCTGTTCCTCATAAGGATGAAATCCCTTTTCTGAAATCCTGGGGCACTGTTTGGACTAAATTGGATGGGGATGACTTCTGTAAGGCAAGCAGCAGAGACTGCCAAAGGTGTCCTCTGTCCCTGCCCTCTTTTGCCTCCTTTTTTTTTCCTGTAAGCTGGGAGGGTGGTAGCAGAAAATATCCCATTATTCTTGAAAAGGATTTCCTTGGGCAGCAGTACACTACCTGGGTACCTCTTCACTAAGCACATTTTCACAGCCAAAGGCACTGAATGATGGGAGTAGAGGATGTCATACAACTCTCTAAATGAGGAATGAGGGAAGGTGCTGCTCCCACAACCATTTCAGATGATCAAAACTTGTTGCACCTTCCCCAGGTGTGTTACAGAATTTTCAGCCACCAGCATGGAAAATAGAAATGTTGCTGTTCACCCTCATTTTTGTTGAGCTTTCGGATACTTCTTTTACATGGTCCAGGGGAGTGGAAATGGTTAATGATGAGCTGGGCAACTGGTTGCTATACTGAAGGGTTTTCTGAAACTTGCATTATTTTTTTGTTACATGTCTCTGCTCCCTTCCTTTGTACTTGGCTGATTCGGAACTGTTGCGTGAACTGAAGGTGAATATATCATGGCTTTTCTAATGGCTATCCAAGGAGATGTTAGGAATGTTTACTGCTCTGTTATGGACAAAGTCAAGTCCGAAACAGCCCTGACAATGGCTGTGCTTAAAATTAGACTTTCAAGGAGGGAGATGCTGAACCCTAAACAGTGAATCGTCATTCTCTATCAATTCAAACAAATATGAAGGCACACTTGATGCTGTAGTAGTTGGTATGTAATTATAAACTGCCAGGGAGGATTTGTCTCTTAAGAATCATGCTGTCGGCTGGAAATCTTTCTGGAGCAACCTTAAGCAGATAAGAATTTATAAACTGGAGCCAGAAGGGATGCTGCCACTTAATCCATTATCAGTGACTTACGTGAGATTTTGATGATGCTTTTCTGTATGAATCACCTGATTTTCAGGAGTGGGCTGGTGTGGGGGGTGCAGAATGTGTGTTAATGGAACTTTGTTTCTTTCTTTCTTCCTTTAATTTCCATTTGGATTAAATTTCTACCTGTGCTGAGGCAGCAAGCAGAAAGATTCTCAAGACTGTATGTAATGTAGCAGAGCACTGACATAATTTTGATCTGCAGTAAAGAGTTAACAAGGCATTGCCTTTATTGTTAAAAACAAGCGACTGCCAGGGACAATATGTGCCTTTTCTGTCTTTTTTTGAAACCAGACTGCCTCAGGTCCTACATTTAAATGCAGAATAAACAAGTCTGATTGCATCTGACAGGTTCCTGTAAAATGGTCTGGAGGCATAGCAGTGAAAGTATGAATGTCACACAGTTTTGTTACGTATATGCCATTTAACATTTTCTAATGTGTATTTTAATTGAAAGTTCCCAGTTGTTCTTCCCTCGGTGTTGGGCTTAGTGTTAGGGATACTGAACTTTAATAATTTGGCCACCATCTAGTACTTTCCTTCTGCAACTTCTTCCTCACCTGGTGTCAGGGGTGATTTAGGCTTATCCTTGCTAAAGAACGCTCATTCTTGCTGTGATTGCATTAAGTTTCCCAGGGTGGTCTGGGGACTCTGAAGTGGGTCCCTGAACTTTACAAGTTCGTGTCTGATACGTAAGAAATAAGTACTCTGTATATAGTAGAGCTGTTGCCTTCATATACTGAAAAATGTTATACCTTTCCGTTAGTCCTGCTAAAAATGGTCAACTTCAGTTAAGTAAATCTTCTGAAGACCATGTGATGCTTTTGCTGGTATAGAAGGCACAACACAGAAATATGACTGAAGACCAGCATGGCTGGCAGGACGCTTGCTTTGCTTGTGATGGCCTTGCCTAAGAAGGAAAGCACTCAATTTGATTCTCAGACTTAAGCTGCAGCTTTAAAACTGGGTAGCTGAAATATGCAGGTTTTACTGAAGGTGCCTGCAACAGTAAACCTGGAACCCTGGTCCGAAGATTTTAGAGTTGCTTTCAGAGTAGGAAAGTACTTCAGATTCTGCTATTTCCAGCCCTTTATGAAGGACTTCATATTGCTGTTCACTAGAAAATGCTAGATGCAAGAACTTTGGAATTAACTATTCCAAAGCAGTGTGTCATGCCTAGATTCTTAATCCTGATTTTAGTGTCACAGTTGTGGCTGCAGGCTTTGGCCAGTTTAGAGACAGTGATACTGAAGTCAGTGGAAACAGAAGACCTTCAGGACTGTGGTTTATCAGAAGCCATGGTCCTGAGATGACTGATAATCTTAAAGTCATGGCTCGTGGTTGGAAGGAGGTTGTCACTCGATGATATCATGATGGGGAGGTTGAGGTGAGATTATTTTCAGCATTCCTGTGAGTATTTCCCTTTCTGTAACCTAGATGCAGCTCTTTCTCTGAGGTGACGGAGGGTGATCCATTGTGGACTTTACTAATGCTGAGTGAAAGATTGTGATTATCTGGTAACAATCTCCTTAACAATGCAGCCAAATAAACTCCAGGAAATTTTTGCTGTCCACCCTCTCTGAAATGTGGTTTGTGATAACTGTCAGCTAAGGTGTGTATGGCTGATTGTTGTGGAATGGAGTGGGAAAATTCCAGCTGTATCTAATGTCCTTAATTCTGTGATGAAAAACATGAACCTTTGCATCAGTGATTCTCTGTACTGTTTACTAGTGCCAGGGCAGTCTGGCTTGAACTGTTCCAACCAAGGAGGTTTCTATTATGTCTCAAGACATATATCCCCAGTTCAATCCATTTCCCTGATTCAGGGTTCTTCTGAGATAGTCTATTCAATCTCCTCTCTTAATTCTCCTTTTTAATCCTGGTGTAGCTCAGCAAATTACCCTCCCTGCCTAGTGTTAGATCTTCCAAATCTCTGTAGCTGTTGCATTCCTTCCTTAGCTATTGTTCAGTCTTGCTGGATGTGTCTGACTCTTCCTACTGTGACGTGTGGGCTGTGTACCCTGTTAGGGCTGTTGTGTTGTTCCCAGATTTGCTGGTCTAGGATGCTAGGAATGGAGTTTTTCTAGCCCTTGGGCTAGAGATGAGGCATTGGACCTGAATGTCACCCCCCCATGCTCTGTTGGCAAGCAGCTCTTTATCCCCACTTGTCTCTGTGTCCTCAGCTTCAAGAAGGCTTAGCCATTTCTGTGGACAGCAGATCAATATTACATTGTAAAAGCTAAGAAGTATTACTGCCTCCTCTCTTAAATCCTTTCCTCCAGCCTCCTACTCGCGTTAGCTGCTCTTTCCTGAGCCCCATCTTGCACTGGAAGGTAGATTTTCACAGTGAGTGACAACAAGCAGGATTTCTTCCTGCTTGCTTCCTCCAGTTTTCTCACAGTTAATGCACCTATTTATGCAGAATGGATGTGCTGTATTAGAGAGACAGCCTGAGCTAGTCAGAGATCCTCTTTACAGCAGTGGCTGATTACTCATGGGTTATTCTTTATTATTTATATTACAGTGGCATCAGGAGATTCCCGTTGAGATCTGAGTCGTGTTGTGTTGGGTGCTTCCATGGTCTCCTGTATGTACTGCTCATTCATGTAGATATCTCTTGCTCGCCTGTCTGGGTGATCTCTGTGGGTTGATGTGGGGTTTGTATCTTCAGAGTATCACACGAAGGAGGCTGGCACCTTGGTGGGACAGTTGGTTTTAGTCCCTTCTTTTGCTAGAAGACCTAAAGTCAGAGTCAGCAGTGGTTTGCTGAAGGGTGTGACTGTCTGTCTGTCTGGAAGTCCCCAGAAACTGCCTGTTGTGCAGAACTTTACCAAGAAACCATTGGCTTTGCTGCTTTTCCTGGCTCACAGGGAATATCAGTCATGATTATACAGTCTTTGCTGGCATTTTTGCAGTTGCTGTTTCAAACTTTATATCCCACTGACACATAAATATGTCAGACTTTTTTCTCCTTTCACTGGTATTTTCTGAGCTTCTGAAATACATGCAGAAGATAGTAATCGGACTGGTGTCATCTGGCTGGTGTAGGCATTTCAATAACTGTATGTTGTTGATGGAAAAGATTATCCTGCTGCCAGCTCCATTTTGTGCACTTGCTAGATAAAACTGGGTGGGGAATAAAAGGATGTCAGCAGCCGATGATCATGTGGATTAGAAGTTGGGGTGCAAGCAGTGTGCTGGGGGGGATGCCAATAGTGATGCTGTGAGATAACCTCAGCTCCCATTGCTGTCATAATTAGTTCTTCTTTGAAGTACTATTTCATTTTCTTCCAGCCTTAGAGAGTCAGAAGTTTCATCATTCAAGGCTTTGAAGGATGCCTTTTGTATCCAGCTCTTCTGCTTTCATTCTGTTCTAGGTTGTGCTTGTTTCCCTCTGACCTATCAGTGTGTCTGGAATGTAGGTATAAAGTTTTTCCTGCCTGAAGTTCTCAGGTTTATATGAAGTTTCTCCCAAGCACTGCATTTTTTCACAACCTATTGAACTTTGATCTATTGTATTTAAACTGCCTAAAATTGCTCAGTGCTCCAAACACAGCATTTTATTGATCTTACTTTTGCTTTCCTATCATCGTTTTCATAAGGTGCTAATGCCTCTTGGTGGAGCAGCTAATGCTGCAACTAGTCAGAAATTTCCCAGGAAATCATGTGGTGCTTTGCCAACAGGTGATGCTATGTACTTCTCAAGGGCAAGAAAGTCTACTTTTGAAAACCAGCGGGTATCAAATATCAGTGGGGTGATTGAGCTGAAAATGTTAGTTCAAGGCTCAGTAGCAGTTAAAGAAAGCAAATGAAATACTAGAAATTATAGGGGAGTTCCAACAGAAGAAAACAGAGGCTATGATTCAGTTGTATAAATCTGAATATTATGTGCAGTTCTGGTTCTTCCCCTTCCACCATCTTAAAAAAAGGTACAGGAAAACTCAAAAAGGTTCAGAGGAGGGCAACAGGGGCAGTCAAAAGTCTGGATTAATTTCATATAAGGAATGATTGAATAAACTAGTTTTCCTACCTCTGAAAAAAAGGGGCAACATGGGTGGGAAATGACTGGTGTGTAGAGAAGGGTCAGAGCTTCACTCTTCATTGTTATCTTCCAGTGCAAGTATTAAGAGGACATCACATGAAGGTGACAGATACCAGCTCCTTTTGAGCAAAAGGAGGTTGTAGTCATCTGCAGTGGCTAGTATCTCTGTAAAGTTTGTTAATAGTGGATGTTATGGATGCTGTAATAGGTCCAATTTCATGGAATATTGGAGGAGGTCATGAAAGAGGAATCCTTTGAAGTTACATATTTTGCCACATACAAAGACCACACACTCACCTTGCTCATGGACTTCCTAAGGGTGCCTTCTTAAGGCTACACATGATCAGCAGATAAGGAGAATGCTGAAATGAGAACTTAAAACTTCTCCACAACAGTTACAGGTGGAGCTGGATTGTTGAGACATGGCAGTGATGAATGGAGGGATATAGCCTGCTCTGATGCTGGCTAGTCTGTCTGGATCCATCCTTTTTTTCATGAATGTCCCGCTTGGGTGTTTACAAAGTAGTTCATTGCCATGATAGCCTCAAAGTCATGTACAGAACATCCAGGTTTTATCTGGGAGACAGTAGGGATTGTGACAAGGTCCCTGTGCAAGCTCCCATCATATCTTTCTTGGATGAGACTGTGCCTCCTGCACTCTGGTTTTGATAAATAAAGGTGCTTTTGAATTTGTAGGCTTTTCTGGAATAAGATAAAGCAGGTTTTCTTTGCTTACATTGACCTCCCAAGTGACAAGGGTCTAAGTAGCCCCCACTTAATTTTGTTTCCTAGACTACAGAAGTAGCAGCTTTTATGGATATCCCTGTACCTGGGAAGGTTTATAAAATAGAGGCTTGAAAGATTTCAGATTTGGCAGCTGTTCTTACCTACTGCTGCTAGGATAATTGCAGGAACCAGCTATTTCTGCATCACTGAAATTGTCGCCCGTGGCAAGTACATAAGTACATGTTGCTTTACTTACGGCATATACCTTTGGGGTGGCTACTTATTTCAAGCTGGGGATCCACATGTACTCTGACTTCGTCTGCCTTGAAATTTTAGGACATTCGAGCAATCCAGTTCTAAACTGTCCTGAGGAGTGGGGTCTGCAAAACCTCTGTTTCTGTATTGTCTCTATCCAGAAATGGTTGATCTAAGATTAACCTTAATCACAGCACTGTGCAGGTGCTCAGTGCTGTGCTCTGAATTGCCAAATCCCAAAGCAGTTTCTTACTTTAATCACAGCACTGCGCAGGTGCCTAGTTCTGTGCCACGAATTAACAAATCCCAAAGTAGTTTTGGGGATAAGAGCTGAATTTGAACTGAAATTTAGGGTCAGGAAATGGTTGTTTTCTGCTGTGGCTGTGATGTGTATACATGAACCTGAGCTACCTTTTTAATCTAGCTAACTAGGGCATTGCTAGCAGTGTAGCTGTGGAGGAGGGAGACACTTGGATACTCACCCGTACTAAGGTCTGGGTTGATGCAACTGCCGTTAAAATTCAGGTGTGATAGGTTTTAATCTCTGTTCATTCTTGGGGCTGTCTATCTGATCAAAGAATGTTGTATATAAGGTTCTAGTTCATGTTTACACTACTGGTTATTTGGCCTTCCAGTTACAGGATTAAAATAGGATTATGTTTTAAAATTACAGGGTGGAAGATGCCATGGTGGTATTATGTTTATACAATTCTCCATTAATCCACCTTACTTCATTTCTTTGCAGAAGCATAGGGAAGGATTCATAGCTCTCAGAAAACTGTTCAGGTTAAATCTCAGGGCTATTTTATGCAAACCTCTGAAAAGCAAATATTGATAGCTCTCAGCCAGCCTCACAGATAAAATACCATGCAGGATTTTTAGTTTAAAAAATTCACACAGTTAATGTAATCATTTTTTGGAAAAAACAGTAATAAAATTGTAGACAAAATAAACTTCAAAGTACTAGCATTATTTGAAGAGCCTCTTTCCTCTCTGATTTTTCGTATTCAGTATTTGGGTTTCACACTGGTTAGCACTGACACTCCCAGATGTTCCTGCATTTCCAGGCCTTCACACATGTGCACAAGCATATGCAGGGATTCCCTGTTGACTGTTGATCTCATCATTTTTATGATCTGATTAGAACACATACTATGTAGCATCAGGACTTGAGAAGATCAATTCAGTAAAGCAATAGCTGGGGAACTCTGTAAGTAGCCAGTGGGGTAGCAAAGAAGGAGCCTGGCTTCTGAAGAATCAAAGGACCATGGGATGCTGAACAGAGCCAGAAATCTGAGATCCTTTGTCCCAGTGGAATTCATCAGGGGCACTTTTGGGATACTGGTTTCTTATGCGGGGAGCTAAGTGGGAGAGTGAATGTCTTTGTGAGTAGCCCTTGTCAGGATATCCCTCTGGCTTCACCATATTTGAAAGCTGTAGCTCACCCCTGACCCGGTCAGAAGAAACGTAATCATGTTATGCTTGATCCATTCTAATTTACATAGACTTCTCATATGTCAACATACGATTTAAAAACCCCACTGATTGTCTTTTATCCTTTGTTAGGCATAAGCTCTGCTTGATTTCCCTTTAACTGCTACTTGGATGGAGATGTGACTATGTTTTGTGCTCTGCTGCTCATCAACACCATCTAATGTAAAGCTTAGTGTTCAAGCCTTAACTTACTACCGGACAGGCTTTTGCCAGAGAAGCCAAGCAGACATACATTCACACCTTGTTTACTATCCAGATTCCAACTTTTCATCAGAAGGTTAGTTCGCATTTCCTCCTTAAGGGATACTTGTTTAATATAGCATTTAATTGTATTGGTATTGCTCAGAATTTATTGGATTCGAACAACTGGTGCCATTGCTTTTAAAAAATCTGTCTATCTTGTGGTATAATTTTTGTCCATGATGAATGGCTGTTTTTCATACTTAACAAGTATTTACTAGGTAGGATGGGAAGAAACGGTTTCCCATAGAAATATTGAGTCACTGTGGGATACAAATAACTGTAAACGTTGCAAACAGAATCTGTGTATTATGTGAGTCACTTGAATAGATGTGATAGAAAATGTAAAAGAGAAAATGTGCCTGATTAATTATGTTTCAGCATTTTGGCAAATACAGAAAGAGGAGAAGTAGTTGAAATAATTTACTTTCTTTACTAAAAAATGCAGTAAATGCATTATAAGGTACCTGGATAACCTCTGATATTAGTACTGGATTTCTACATTCCCACTTCCATCTCTGTGAATCATTTAGTGTGCCTGTATTAACAGTACAACCCTTCCCCATTCTATGATTCTATGGTTCAACAATTATATCCCTTAGCAGGCATAAAATAAAATAAAGGTACAATAAATTCTCCCTATTTAAATCCATGAATACCTTTTGTTTATAAAGGTTTAGAGTTGAGATGCCAAGTGATAAGTACTGACAGCTGAGAGCTTTGGTCCTCCACTGGAAATCTGCCCTGCATTAGTTGTGGCAGAAAGTTCTCACCAGCTGTTGGATGCCTCACGGCCTGGGGAGATCATATGGTGTTCAGCGTATTTCCTTTGGACAGTTGTTCTCAGACCCTATTGGCATGCACTGGAGGACTTCAGCAGAGAGATTAAAAGCAGCTTGAGGTTTCAACCAGAGGAGACCTGCAGGTGGGACCCCTAGCAATGAATGGAGTGAGCTCTTGACCATGCTCTGTGTGTTTGGTATCTGAGCAGATATTGTCAGTCCGACACAAATCCCAGGAGGAAAAATTACTGAGTGATAGGTGGGAACAGAGACTGAAGGTAAACTCCCAATCTGGAAATTGTGATACTGTGTTACATCCATTATTAATAACCCCACTGCAAAAGAAAAAATGCTTTGCTGCAAATGAAGCTGTGACACAGGAAAGTGGCAGGCAAAATTAAAATTTCATACTTGCTATGGTCTTACAATAAAGGTTTTGTGATACACACCCAGCACGGCTGCTATAAATAGTCTTGTTATCTAATCTTCCAACTCAGAATATGACAGAAGGCTACAAGTAGGAAAACAGTTCAGTGTAGCTTTTAGCTATTTTCCCACTGCTTCCCTTGCTTCTGATGGAGCATTATTGCTCTGCCTCTTGTAATTCATATGGAGACAACATTATTCAGAAGTACAGAATGTCACTAGGAGGGGGAGAGTTCAGATAAAGCCCAGAAGATTTATGACATCGTTTAGATAAGGGCTTGTAGGAACTGAGGTTAGAGAAGCACTGATAATTCACAGTCCAGCTGCGTTCCTTAGGGTGCGGTGAGAACTTCTTCATGCCAACTTCACTGGGTCAGATATAGAGCAGGGTATGTTTTAATAACGTGCTCTATATGCTTGATTGCAGAGGGAACCCTTTTGCTAATAAATAATCCAGACACATCATGCAGTATGGACTCTGTCCACACGGGTCTGGGACCTGATCCAAAACCAACAGAAAGTCCTTAGAAAATTTCACAGAAGCATAGCTAGCACAGACAAAACCTCTTTTTCCTTTTGATCATCTTACTTACCATGGAAGAAGGAGGAGTTGGCTTGTGGCAAAGATGATACCTCCTTTCCTTCCCTTTCTCTGCCTTTCTGGTGATGCAAACCCTTGTTTCTGACTCTTCCTTGGAGCCCTTCCTGTCGTGTTTGACATGGGGCACCTGAAGTCGGTAAGGAGGGATAAGTCCTGGGAAAGCTCCCCTTGAGCAGCTAAAATGCACCTTCTGCAGCCTTTGTGCATGGACGCAAATAACCCTTTCCCTCAGGACTGCAGATTGCTTTTTAAACTTTCATGAAGTTTTCTTGGGGCGGCCACAGGAGGAGGGATGAAGGAATATGGCTGTTGTAGATCTGGAGCCCCATGAAACTTGAACCATCATCTTTTTTCTATACAAGGGGAGTTAGGAAGACTTTTGAGTGTTTGTTCAAACTCCAGCACTGCAGGAAGGCTTCCCTCAAACATGCTTTGGAGGAGTCTCTCCACCAGCACCATGTTGGCACATGTCCAGGTAGCTCAGTGGAGTGTGGTGGTGGGCAAACACTTGTTCTCCAGCCATGGTCAACTACAGAAATCCTCTTCTGTGCCTTTATCACACCTCGTGGAGGAGCTAAAGCAATGACAAAACTTGAGGACTTGAGCCTCATCACAGCTGTTGCAGGGAGGCAGAAAAGAGCTTGTGCCATCCCTTTGACCTAAAATAGGCTAATGTCTAGGGAGGTAAAATGATTTATTTATATTTTGCACAACAATTCAGCAGAAAGAAGACTCAATCTCTTAACACAGTAATCCTACATCCATCAACTCCATAGAGTTCTTGTGATCCAGAGTCAGGATCCAGTTTCCCCTTCTAGGGAACACTGGGACTTAAGGGCTTCCCCCTGTATTGCCAGTCCACTGATGCAGATGAGCAGGCATTCGCCTCCATCTGCCTGCATCATCTCCTCTCTGCTCAGCAAAACATCAGCAGCATCCTTCTGAGAGAAGACAATGTCATTCAGCTACCCCTGACTCAGTTGGGCACTTCTGTCTCTTGCAGCCCTCTGAAAAGCATCCTTAAATATTGTTAAAAGCACTAGAGCCTGCCTGGCTAGACCGGGGCCCAATACTGCTAGCAAATTCTTTACCAGCCCATATGCTAGTCTTTCAGCTTCAATTCCCAGGCATAAGCAATTACAATTGCTGGCAGGTGAAATGCTTTCTGGACATGGGCTTTCTTGTTCTGTAGCCTGTTCAGCAGGAAGGAGAGTTACCTTCTCATGATTAGATTCTGCAGGCAGATCAAATTTGCTGTTGGAACAGAGGTTTTATATATAGTAAAATGCTCCCAGGTGTGCTTTTTAGTAGTGCTTCTGGGCTAAAGCAAGGATTTATTAATAAGAGGCACCCA
Organism: Ceryle rudis; assembly: GCA_033439905.1. Classification (NCBI taxonomy): domain Eukaryota; kingdom Metazoa; phylum Chordata; class Aves; order Coraciiformes; family Cerylidae; genus Ceryle; species Ceryle rudis. The sequence continues at coordinate 11,652 of JAAGNO010001900.1, forward strand.
AACCATATTATGCACTGAAACAGAGCTGGAACAGGGTGGTTTTGCTCTGATTTAGGGTGCTGATTGAATTTAGTGACAGATGCCAAGTATTTATGTCCTTGCCTGAGTTTATCTGTTAAATTTTAAAGTGTTAAAAGCAGGAGTTATTTTTGGAATAAACATATTAAATAGTGATGGAGAGTTCCAGCTGGATATTGGTAGGATGGTATTTTATTATTATGTGTGGTTGTCCAACGTGTACTGCTCAGACCATCAGAACAAAAAGCTGTGGGGGTAATACATTGCTTTAGATATGTACCAGAATACTTGAGTTCAGGAAGCCTGGTGACATTGCTTGGCATCATGAAGAATTCAATTAAATTATATTTATTGCATATGTACAACTGCATATAATGTATTGTTATGCAATTGTAATATTTGCTGTAAAGTTCCTAACAGTTGTCCATATTTCTACAGTAACATTGAGGGTGTTGGTGTTAATTTAAGTATGGTTTTTAGTGTATTGACAAATGTCCAAACTCCAGAGAGGCTGTTCCTTGTCTTGGAAGCCATTGCAAGCACACCTCTTGGTTCCTTTTGCTCAATCTCCCTCCTGTCAGTAGTCTTTTATGTTTCTTTGTTTAATTTCTATTGTAAGTTCACCTAAAATGGCGTCTGGCCTTTATTTCCGGTTTTAGCTTGTTTATAGTTCTAAATAGTTTTAAATTATTTTGATTTTATTATCACCTCCTTAATGGGTATTTTACCCTTGTTTATCCTTTTAATCTTTCCATGGGCCATCTTGAAGCCCTTGAATGGTGACTCTTTATAACTGAACCAAAACTCAGGGTGAGGATGAACAGATGACCCATAAACTTCAGGCAAGTTGTCGCATTTCCAGTGCCTCTGAGCCATCTTGTGCCTCAAAAATTAATGCTACTTACAAATTGCCTTCTGCCATGCTCTACAAAATACTAAGATGCTGTAATTATTTATGACAGTTAAAATCTCTTGATGTATTCAAATAAAAGCCAAACATATAGTGAAAATAGGTCCCGTGGAGGAAAGTTATAGTATGAAAAAAGACGACTTGCTTTGTCTGCAGGTCATATGGACTGGCAAGCCAGGAGACCTAGATGTGCTGGATTTAAGGGGTATCTCTGTAGCTGCTGCCATGGGACTATTTTCAGGTGTTTAGATGCATGAATGAACACAAATATAGTTTAAGCCTGTGTCTATTTAATTTTAATAGCAAAGCAAATACAGTAGGTGAAGGCTAAGAGTGCTGCATCTAATTTAGCAGTGTTGCTTTAGCAACATCCTGCAGGATGCAAATAGTCTCCTTGGTAACACTTCCTAAGTGTTAGTGTCATTAGATAAGCGATGGTTATAAACATGGAAGTAGATCAGAATGAGAGACATGCTCTTGTGCCGTGCCTTTTTATAGACCCAGACATCACAATTAGCAGGATGGCAAAAGAAGAGAGGAAAGCTGTTTGGAGGATCATAGCGCTTGTTAGCGTTTGGTATATTGTGGTTTGGAAAACCACACCAGGGGTGATAGGGTTTTGTTCATGGGGTTCTCTGACTTGGTTTAAATAAGGTTTTAGATAAAGGGAGAATGTTGTCCCTGCCCACTGCTGGTGCTTGTCAGAGACATACACTAAATGTCCTTCTGTCTCTCCAGGGTATGCAGACTGCAGATGTTAATCCTTCTAGTCTCTACCCTGATGGCATACTCATGTCTTGGTGAGTTTTGAGTCTACAGGTTAGGAAGGAGAAAGGAAAGGAGATCCCAGAGCTCAGCATGAGTGTGACCCTCCTATCTTCACCCTGTAGAGGATGTGGAGGTTGAGGTTGTGGTGGAGGATCTGCTTCTGGGCTGGGATCAAGTTCAAGATCTGCTCCCCTCTGCTGAGCTTCTGTCCCACTGTCACTGACAGTGGATTACCTCTCCAGAACCAGGTTTTGGTTTCTCTGTTGAATTCTGAAGACCCTTTCCTAGGGATTAGCAACCCAATAGGAATGAAGGTAAGAAATGGGGTTACTTCATGCTCGGAAATGGCAGCTGTTTCTTCTGTTGGCATTGTCAAGTAGAAAAGAGTCATGAATTGAGACAGCTTTCTAGCTCTCATGATAGCTGATTTTTTTACTAAAGCCTCAGATGCTGGACTGAAGGGATTACGTGATAATCCGAGGTTTTGTTTAACCCCCCCTCCATATGATATACTTCTGTCGTACAGAGAAAAGCTGCAAGGCATAAAAGCAATATGATCTAATGTCTCAAAAAACAGAAAGTGTACAAAAGAACCACCAATGCTTTTGTTTGTAACTGATCTTTATTTTAATCCCACTGGTCGATGCTTGAGGATCTCATCCATGGAATCTGAATGCCTGATGATGTCAACTGGAGTGCATGCAAGACAGTGGAAGGAGCCAAGTCCACAAGAGCATCAAAATGGGTTATTCTGGTTTGGAATGAAAGTCTGAAAGAGCAGATGGCTTTAGTTTACCATGAGCTTGACCCTGCTTCAGTACAGGCAAACAATTGGTGGACCTTTGTATTTTTTTTTAAAAAACCTCTTTACCCTTTCAGCAAAACACCTTCTGATCTGTGACCTTCAGGTCCACACACAAGTCCAGCGACTGGAGATTGGCCAGCCCAAGGGTCCCTTTGTAATTTCAGCAGTGTGCACCACCTTGCAATTTAGATACATAGCAAAAGACTGACTGCTATTTTTCCTATTCTAATGCAAAAGAGAATCCAAATGTCAGTAGTCTCCCTTTACAAGAAAAACTTGGACTGTAAAAAAAAAAATAGCCCAACCATCCCACACAGCCCTTTTTTGCTCCCAGATCCTCTTGGAATTCATCCATCTTCATATCTCTCATATCTTGTGGCCTCTGTTGTAAATGTCAGTGCTAATTAATGGGACCTTGGATCTCTGTGTAGTTAAGATGAGTAACAATCCAACATTTGTTTGTGAGATGGGTGCCCTTACATCTCCCTTTCCAGGGAAAGGCACTGAGGCCTTGCATGGGACAAGCTGCAAGAGCTGAAGTCTGAAAAACTGCTCAACCTCTATAGCATCAAAACCATGCAGGTGAAGCTCTCCTACCCTGGGTGAGAGAAGTGTTTTTTAAACCTTTTAGAGATTAAAATGGAAAGTTTATCATCCCCCTACTGAATTGCTTCAATCCCATCCCTCTGCTGGGCTCCTGGGAGTCCACTGGAAGGCACGGATGAGTTTTCTGCTTTGTGAACAAGACATTGGGGTTGCTGGACCATGGGATGCCATTGCAGCCCTAAGGCAAAATGTTACTACTTTCCCTGTGCAGCGTAATGTCCTTCATGCAGTGGGTCTTGAGACTGATTTGAAGGCGATGTTTGTCTCTGCATCCAAATTGTTCTGCAGTAGAGCAGCTGTTCCTCACCACCATGGCCCATGGCTTAGTAGGACATGGGAATTTGAACAAATCACTCTGCTAAATGGGAGCTTGGCCCTCAACCTGCCCTTCCTTCTGCTGTAGGCAGAATAGAGCATTTCTCTCCAGGACAGCTGAGTGGCTGTGTTTCTGCCATGTGTCATTTGGATACCAATTTCTTAAACATTTGTAGGCATCATTTTTTAAACCAGCTTGGGATAGGAAAATAATCTTTCTCCATGATATTCCTGGCATATTTCTGCTGCAGAGAGATGGGGTGAAGCTTGTGTTTCCTGGAGAGAATCAAAGAGCAGGAGGGTTAAGGGAGGTTTTTCTTCATGGCCTCTCATGGTACTTTGGGGTCTTCAAGTAAAAAATGTATGGGGGACAGGAATAGACCTAAATCCTCTCCTTGTCACTGCTTAACACACACATCTCTGTGGCTTTTCACTGAGCTCTGATTTTACAAAACCAAATGTGAAACTATCCAGGATGATTTAGACCTGAATTCTAACTTGGTCTAGCTGAAAAGCTCTCTGGCATTTTATTCTCAGAAACAGCATAAAATGCAAAGCATCATTGTAAGTGACATTAGCACATTTTCTCATTGGTCAAAGCCCAGGGTGTAGTTCAGCCTGAGGCTTGGTTTCCATGACAGGTAGGACCATGACAGCTCATCAGACTGCGACTGTCCTTTTTTCACCTGTGGGGATCTCGGGGAGGGGGGGTGTGTGTGTGTGGGTACACTGGCCCTGCCCACCCCCTGGAGTGGTTGATGCAGCCGTTCTGCAGCCTTGACCAAAGCCTGTTCAGGCATTTCTGCGCTTGCACCACAGTCTTATCCCAAGTAGCACCTCTGCATGACATTTCATTGCCCCTTCAGCAGAAAGAGCAATGTTTTTGTATTCCCAGCCCTGCTTGTTGCAGCACCTGGGTTTTCCTTGGAGATCTCCTGCTCATACATGGAGCCAGCACCACTTCCCGGGGCTGTCAGGAGCACAGGGCCCTGTGGTAAGGCTGTGAGCCAGAAATCCCCTAGCCTTACCTTGCGCACCTGAGACCAAAGTGCTCTTGCCATTGTGCAATTGCAAACACCTTTTAAATCAGTGTTTCGATGCAAGCAAGGCAGCTCTGGCTTTTCTGAGACCCTATGTTATATTTTTGTCCATAGTGGAAATCAGGAGTTTCACACCCCATTGCGGCTTAGGAAACCACAAAGAAATCCCTTCTTTTCTTTCTTGATCAGTTGATGCTTTTGCAAAGCAGCCTCACTTATAGGTGGGAGAGCAGTGTGAGATAGCACCATGTCTCTGATGAGGGATGTTCTGTCCCATCTGGGGCAGTGACAGCTGCCACTCCAAGCTCCTAACCCACACCACTCCTGTACCCTGTGCATTGGCTGCTCTGTGTCTGCCAGCCAGGCTCCCTCTATCAGCCACCCAGGGCCAAGTGCTGCCCCTCACCTGCCTCTTGCCAATTGGAGTGGTCTGTACACTGGGATTGAAGTGTGTCCTCATAACAGGAGGGCATTCTGGTGCCCAATGCAGCACATGAGACTCATCTCTCTAACCTCTGTGTCCTGACCTCCGGTTCTCCCTTTGCTGCCTGTTTCTGTGGACACGTTCCTTTTTCCATTTCTTCACAGAAAAATAGAAAAGCTCACAGCCAAAAATCCTTCCCAAACAGCTGGGGCAGCAGTGGGATGACTCTCCCTTTAGCCCCAAAGTCCCTCATTCAATATTCACCTCTGACAACAGTCAACTTTTGGCCATTCTTCTTGCATAGTTATCACTCGCTGGTTGCTTCCTCTGCAGCTGAGAACAGCTTTCACACTGTGCAGACATCCGCCGTGTCTCAAACTGGCACCCCTCTGTTATTTTTATATTTTTAGTGGCCTTCCTTGTTCAATAACATGAAATTTCTTCTTTTTTTTTTTTTTGATAATCATCTTCTTAGCAGAATATTAATGTATATAATTAAGATAGTATTTGGTTCTTGAATCACACTGTTCATCCCAAAATTGGCTTAATTACACAGCTGCTTCTCTAGAATGAGGCTGTGTTTGTTTAAAAGCTTTAATAGGGAGTTAGGGGCAAAATTTCTTCCTGCAAGGGGAAAACCTCCATTTCAGATTTCTAGCTATGTTGTAAACAGTGGCTTCTCTATTTTAAGGAGGGGAAGAAGTCAAGGGAATGGTACTGCAGGATTTTGGTTTAATCCTTTATATAGAGAGTGACCACAACCCCTCTTGATTTATTTTGAGGTGTTTTTTTCTGCATTATTGAAGGTAAAAGCTGGAGAATTTTAGATTCCTTGGGTTGGCTCACATGTGATTCCTCTTGTTTTTCCCTCTCTCTGATGTCTTGAAACTCTGGTGTCCATAACAGCCAGACAAAATCTGTCTGATAAGGCACCTGCTTTATGTGAACCATAAAACTAACTTTAACATTAGCCTTAACCTCTCAATGTTGCAACAACATGGAAGAAAAATGTTTCCAGATAAGTCTGTGGGATTATTTCAACTTTCTGCAAGGCAGCTGAGAAGCTATGTTCAACTTTACTGTCAATTTTTCTGCTTCAAACATTGCTTCTGTAAACTATCAGCCCCTGCTGCAAGTATGTTCATGTTTGGGACTATGCAGTAATTCAGGTTATAGCTGGCCTTTATTAACTCTGATGCATAAGATTTCAGCAGTAGAGGATTGATTCAGAGAAAATGAATGAGGATAGTTAAAGTCAAATATAAATAGAGCTCATTAAAAAACAAACAAACCAGTCTCTGTTTCATTATGTGACTCTTAACTGCACCATGAGAATAGAAGTAGCTCTCATTAAAGTCTCCTAGCAGCCTTGTTCTCTTCATCTTCTGCAGACTTGCTCGCGAGCTCCTAGGAGCTCTTGAGGATGTGAACCCAATCTGCATCTTGGAATGGGAGAAGAAGGGCAAAAGCAAACAGCAGCAGCCTGCATGCATGTGCATGCCATAAAGCGAGCATAGCCCTGCCAGCACATCTGCATCCCAGCCCAGCTCCTAGTTGTGTCTGTGCAGAGTATCACTGCTCCTCTGCACCTGAGACTCGTCTACTATGCATTCAGCAGCATCCTGTCGTCTCCCAGCTAGGCTAAACCAGAGGAGCCTCCCAATTTTTCCTTCTTTGCACAGTGCCTCAGTTAGGGTTTCTGATCCGAGTGCTGTTGTTGCTGCGGATCCAGCTCTGCATTTCTGCCTCCTGCACACTACTGTTGTACTTGGGGACAGGCTGTGCAGTCAGGCCAGGATTACTCTCTGGCTGGATGGGGAGAGCATCCCCTGTACGTTCCCCTGACCACAACAGCGAAGCCCAGCATTGCCTGTAAAATGAGAATAAGCATCTTATTCCTGAGCATGGTCTGTGGGCAGCCTCTGCCCTTTCACCATCACAGCTGCAAGAAGAGCTCAGTCTGGTTTACACACTCATCATCCCCGTGTAGGTGGGTCTGTTCATTTCTGGTGGGTTTTTAAGGACATATGTTTTGGGGGAAGGGAGAAAGTAAAAGCAGTGATGTAGTCAGAACATGTTAAAAACACAGCTACAGTAACAAAATATAGTGTATAGGAGTCCGTGCTGAAGAAGGAAAGTGTGATAAATGGTGTGACAATTCGTGTTGGGGGTGTGGTGACGCATACCAGACGAGACACTGAAATCGATGAGCCGTGCCACAGTAATTAACAACAGGAACAGGAGTTGAACAAAGTTTCCACAGCTGTGGATGGTGATTGGCTAACCAGGCTTGCTGCTCCACTAATTGCAACATTTGGGCGCCAAGAACGGACCCGATACGGACAAGCAGATGAAGTGAAGGAAGACTAAAATCTTCCTCGTGGGCGACCACCAGGACAAAGAACGCAGGCACTAAAGCGGGAACGCCTCTTCCAAAAACTAATTGTAATTACCCTCCCCTTTATGAATATGTATTAGGATAACAACTTAAAAGAGGATCTGTTGTTGTGTCGGGCACGCGTGTTGGCAGAGCGAAGGCTCCCTGCGCACTCAGCGCTGTTTACTTGCCTTTTATTAACCCCATTTAATAAACATAAATGTTGCTAATTAAGGAATTAAGTCTTTATTCATAACAAAAGGTTGCAGAATAGTAGCCAAAGCTTCCAGTTCACTAATATACAATCAACCATTAACTTTAATGAGGCTTCAACTATTGCCTTAATGAATAGGACATGCCTATCTTCATGAGATCCTGAGCATACAGGTAGAGTGAATGGGAAAAGAGTCCTGGAAAAGATACTGAACAGTGTTTGAAAGGAAGACCTGTAGTTCTGAAAAAGGAAGTTACTTTTAAGTTAATAAAACTGCAATATCTCTTGTGCAAATCTGTTCCCACATGAACCAGAGAGCTCAAAAGCAAATAGCAGCTTTATGCTATTTACAGTCACACTCCTGGAACACGTGTGGATGCTGCAAGGGACCTGTCTGTCTCAGTTGCACTTTTCTCATGGTTTCCCCGCTGTTACAAGCACCAGTTCAATCGCAACATTAGTAGCATGGGGAACACAAGGTCATGGAGTCCTTGGTAATTTAAAGCAATGCATCATCTATTCCTGCAAGCTTAACTGATGTGATGCCTGAGTGCCTGCCACAAGGGCTCCCACCGTTCCAACTTTATGTGGAAAACCATTCTAAAGTTTTAATTAATTTTAATTCATGATTGCAGAGTAATTTGATGTGTGCAGATGGAAATCAGTAGAGAAGTGTTAGTTCATCCCACTTTAGTGCTTTAGTATTTTTTTCTGTATACATATGTTTTACAAAAAGGAGTTGCAGCTTACTCAGAACCTGGACCGGTCTGTGCCCGACTGTTTAATTACTGTCACACTGAAGTAATTTGCAAAGTGTTAATTTCCAAAATCGATGCATTCCAGTCCAATAAATATTTAATGCTTCCATCTGCCATTTTTAGGTTAGTTACCAACCCTGCTAGATGAAGTCTATGAAACAGTTGTCTGTTGTTGACATAAAGAAGGGGTTTGAGATCCAGCTTGCATGGAAAGCTAGAAAAAAGCCTATTTCCTGAGCCCCGTTATATTCCCCTTTCTAGATTAAATATGAATAGGAAGAACATTGCATGTGGAGACAGGATGTGCAGCATCTTTTCCAATGGGAAAAGCCTCATAAAGCGAAAGGCATTGTGGCCATTTCAAAGAGTAAAGAGGAGGTGGAGAAGCCCCCTGCCCATGCAGGCAGGAGGGAGCGTGTGGGGTCATTCAGGCAGCCAGGGCTCCTATGGGCCACGGCAGGATGTCAGCCTCACTTTCTGCAAATCTGAGGGACAGCAAAACTCCCTTCCCTCTGGCTGCACACCAGACTATTTAATTACTGATATTCATGGAGGATTTAGAGCTCTCTGGATGGGAATGCCCTGTGCCAATGCAAATGTCACTGCTCACGGTACGACACGGGGGTCTCCATGATTAGTTCTGTTTTACTGTTTTTCTAGTATAATTATGTTTAATTCATGTGTTGTTTCATTGAAGTGGTTGTCACTCAGGGCTTGGCCTCATCTTCTTAAATAGCTGGCTATAAAATGACAATGTGTTCTTCCAGTGAGACCGTATTTCCAGAACATCATGACAGCTTTATTATGACACAGGGCTTTCTGTTTAGTTGAATGGATAGACTGAATTATCCTTTTAAAAAATCAAAATCTCTTGCAGTTGGATCATTAGACTTGTGCCATATTCTGTACAGGATTATCCTAAATCACAGTAATAAGGATCTTGTGTGTTGTCCTTTAAGCTTTCTTGCTAGGTCAAGGTGGGCCAGTAGTTACGCAGGAGGAAAATTGCAAAGCACCAAGTAAAGCAGGGCTGATTTTCAAGCAGATGATGTTATCTCTCTGAGTTCTTCCCCAGCCTAGTGTCACCTTCCAGATATTATTCAGGAAGTAGTGAACTAGTGGGAATGACCCTCATGTCCCCGTGGTGCTGCCAGTACCAGCATGGTTTAAATACCAGACCCCAAACCGCTGGTATGGACTGCTTCAGGATGGGTGGAAGTCTGTGCCTCTGTAAATACTAATCTGTAGTTTGGATAATGGTTTTAGCAAAGTATTCAAATTATTGCCCGAAGCTATTTCCCACTATACTCTTGCATATAAAAAGACTAACATGTCTAAGCCTAATGGGACCCTAATGAAATTGTTTCCTGTAGCTTTGTGCAGTGCAGCTGGATGTAATAACTCCAGCTAATGCACTGGAGATGTGCAAGAGCAAAGTTCTTCTCAAAGCACTTGATGAATTTGCTGCTGTAGTGGATGGAGGGCTTTTGGGATAGGTAGATGTGTCAATCAGTCTTGTAAGGCTTCTGGACTAAAAAGTTTTGCTGGATTATTGAACAAGCTTTTGAATTGCTACTGTTATGAGCTATTCTTGCGTAACCAGGTACTACAGTCTCTTTTTGGCTTTCATGTGGGTGGTGATGTGCCAGAAAGTGAGAAAAAAAAGAGAAGCACAGGAAATTGTGTTGGAAGTATAATTTGCAGTATTGCTTAGGCACAAATTCCTGGTGTGTGGTGTTTTTTTGTTTGTTTGTTTGTTTTGTTTTGTTTTTTTTTTTGGTTTTGTTTTTTTTTGTGTGTGTGTGTGTTTTTATTGTTGTTGTTTATTTGTTGGGTTTTTTTTAAAACAGCTTTAAACTTTGTGGGGCGGGTGCTGAATGGCTGCTCTATGGCTTGATTAGCCATCATCTTAACCACAGGAATATCTCAGTGGCTGGAAACAAATATTAAATTAAGCAGTCCTTTTGGCTACTGTCTTTGCCTCTACTGACAGTAAAGTGCCGTCCTGGGCAGTTTTCTTGCTGCTTTTGTCTGATTTCCTGAGGGAGCTAGATGACTGCAGTCAGGTGCAGTGCAGGAGAGCAGGAAGTGTCTCACTGATTCTTACTCTTGATTTGGACGTGTGTGTGGTGGTGAGGCAGCCCTAAAGAGCATGAGGCACTTTTTGTCCCCATCCTCTCTTTTACAGCAATCTCTGCAGGAGAACAGAATCTGAATACTGCAGAAATTTGCTTATTAATGTAAGAAAGACAACATGGTCTACTAGTTACAGCAGGGCTCAGTGGAGATAAATACCTCTACTTGATGTTCCCAGCTCTCCCACATAGATACCAAAGAGTTTCACCTCTCTGTGCCTTAACAGTGCCTATGTGTAGGAATGCAGGAAGGAGAGATGTAGAGTTGCATTATCTATGGTCTAATTCTAATCAGAACTGAGTGTCAGGAAAAAGCCAGCAGTTCTAGGTTCCTGCTGTCATCATTTAGACACAAATTAGTGACTCAGTGTGAGTTCAAAGGAGGTTTGAGCTGCTCAGTCTTGGGTCTGCTGCAGGTCCCTATTTCCTCCTAGTGGCCATGTGAAATAATCCATCATTTTCTGGACAAAGCCCAATTCTGTATTCTCCCCCTCTTATTTTTTTTTTTTTTTTTTTTTTTTTGCTGGGTCCCTAAATCAGTTTGCTGTGCCATGCAGTGTGTTTGGAGGCAAGGGAGGGGATTGGATGGTCTGCCCAGGTTGAGAAACCATCACGCCTGTGAAGGACTGTCTCATGTGGCTTTGCTGAAAATTAAACTTCATTGGAGGGATTGTACTGAAGACTGAAGGCATGTTTGAACTCAGGGTGTGGTCAGTAGTCACTTTATTAGCTTCTTGCCTTCATTTGATGACCGTTTTGTGAAATTTAGGGGAGATTCTCCTCCTGTTGACACCTCTTCTACTCTCTGTGACAGCCCTGTGCAAGCAGGACCTTCCTAGAGATGACTATATGCATACTGATTTGCAAGGTATTAGAGTAATTCTATCATACAGGAATTTAATAGTATGAATCTAGCTGATAACTGGTTTGATAAATAATAATAAAAGAGCTGTGACAGTTCAGCTCTAGCTTGACTAATGTGGTGATAGTATCTAGCATGAACAGAAAAATGCAATAGCACAGGAAGCTCTTTTCTGCCATTTGTCAGGTTTGCAGATATCATCATGTGAGATTCAGGCCCATGCAAGGGACCAGCACACTCTTACACACCTCTGGGTCTGTTTTAAGCCTTCTTAAAATATCCTGATTTTATGCCGTGAACCTTTGTGCTTAATGCTTTTTGCCCAGTGAATGGAAAACGGCAGCCTCCTTTGCATTTCATGAGGGGATTGCTTCTCTTTAACAGGCAGGAAAGAGTGAGATAGCAACCCAGGCAATCTGTTTCTGCTTTACCACATTAAAAGCATTTGCTAGTGCTAAGAGACCTCTGCAGCCCTGGGCAGCAGTATGGGCTGTGTGTTTTTCTTGTTTAATGACCAAGAGAAGCAAGAGATACGTGATAAACTTGGCTAAGCAGTAAGTGCTGAATGAAAGTTCTTGCATCTGACCAGGTGGGAAATGGTAGGTTCTTTGCTGTGTATTTCTGTACTTCCCCAGGCGTATCTGATGGCATTAAAAGCTTGGTTTTGCTTTGGGTGGAGTTAATTGGAATTAATTGGAATGAGCTGAGTCACCTCCACCAATCTGCATATTATTACCACCTCCCATTCTTCCCTTCCTATGCCTCTGCTTTCAGCAGGGGTAGGAAGGGAAGGCTGCCTGGCAGTGTCTGTGTGGCAAAGGGGATTGTTGAAGCTCTGACACCCAGCTCTCCTCAGCTGTGCTGGAACTGCTGGGAAATGCTGCCTTCCACTAATGCATTTGCCCCTTCTGCTTGCAGCCAAGGTACCCTACATTTTTATTTCCCCAGATAGGCACTGATGCTCTCGTGTCTGCTTTGAGCAAGGAGGAGATGTTGGGAGCTGTGTTTCTAACTGCAAGTGTGCAGTTCCTGTTTTGTAGCCCAGATGATTTGTCAGCTGTATTACCATTTAAATAATGTGGCTTCTTAGGACAAAGCGTAGAACACAGAGACTAAGTCTCCTCTCATTTACTTGGATGGGAACAAGCTCTGGCTTTCAAAGTGGCATTAACCAGTGTTGTTGGAGTTTATTTTACAGTAAGACAGAAGCCCTGTCTAGGATTACAGTGAACGCACTCTGGTTCAGTAAGGAACGTGCAACCTCTGCCTTGGAGAATGTGTACTCTTCTTGAAATGGTCTGTGTAGATTTTTATGGCTTGCCTGTTAAGCTTTACTTAAGTCTGTATCAAAAGAAACAGCTTTAAGTGCTCTGAAGTTCAGTTTTATTCTTCTTTCTTTTTGATTGTTGTTTTTAAAGCAAAACTAAATTAATTAAAATGTCCATGTAGGTAAGGTAATGTTATTTCCAGCTTTCTAAGAAAGTGTTGGAAAAAGAAAGTGCAAACCTAGCAGGTTTGGCAGCTTTCTTGGAAATGCTATCACTGTGTGAGAATGCATTAGAAATAGTGCTCTTTGGCAGCTTTTTTGGAGCCTAGAAGCTAAAAGGTAGTAACCATCTCTCTATTATGGACTTGTTACATCTTTGTTAAATCAGAAAATCATTAATATGTCAGACTTGCTACACAAACTCTTGGAGAGAAAAGCAGCTGGTCACAATTTTAGTAACACCTCAGTATTACATTTTCTTTCTCCTTCCCCAAGCCCTGCAATGGGGTTTATGCTTTCCTCCAATGATGAGGGATGAACCTCCCTAAGTCTAATGTCCAGGTCCTGGGTGTGTGTTTGCTTGGATCTTCTCTACTGATGCCTGCTGCTATATTGTCTCTTCAGCTGGGACTTCATCCAAGTTTGTAAGCAGAGAAGAGGCTCAGTCTCTGAGGTAAGACCTAGCTCTTGAGTTTTCTTGGAGTGCCAGCTGCTGGATTGGTGGGTACCAACTGTGCTAATAAATCGCCCTTTCTCAGCTGATAAAAATCAGTTTCTAAATCTAGAATACCAAAGAAAGTGGTAGCTGTTATTTAGCGGGGAAGTAGATTACTCTTCACTCCACCCCAAGCTGTTACTGATCAGAGATGTGTGTTGCTGGAAACAGTATTTTTATGTCTCTTTTGCTTATTGCATAAAGACTTAGACATTCAAGGCTTATCATGGTGCAAGAATATTAATAAACGTAAGCTTATTGCTATTTGGTGGTTTGATGCTTGACTGCAGGGAAGATCTGCAACTTAAAAGGGGGTTGGAATAATGAAACCCAAGTGTAACCTATGCTTGGGAAATGACAATGATTGATGTTGGCCCTGAGGGTGTTGTTTTTTTCACTTAGCAAAATGAGATCTTTGAATGAGAACTCTATCATTGTGCTGGAGCTTTGTGGCTGGGGTTGTGGCTCTGGTTGTCTTCAGTGTGATATGAAGAATTGCTTTGCTAAGGACACTGAGAGGTGGCAATTTTAGTCGTCTTCAGCTACAAGGTATCTCTCCAATTCCCCAAAGAATTGCTTTCCTTACCACTGATGCAGGCAGGTTAATTTCACTCTTCTATTTTTTAACTCTTTGCTATCCTAATAACCAATGACAGATGCTCAACAGGAGCATCCCTTGAGGGCATGCTGTACCTCAAACAATAGATCATTTTCTCACTTGGCACAAATGTTTTGTTTTAAGGTGAGCTGGATGTGTGACTAGAGAAGAGGATGAAGGCACAAAGGCTGGCCTGACAAGGTCGAGCATGCAGGGGTTTAGTGACATGCACCTTGCTTTCTCATGTTCTTTATCCCACAACTGTTTTGGGTGTCTGGCACGAGGCTCAGGTCTTCAGCACATCCTTTATTTCTAGCACTATGATTTGATGCTCTTCTGTAATGACTCTTGCATCAATTCTAAGGACCTTAGTACTTGAAAGACTAACAAGAAATTTGGAAAAAAATATATATGGTTATCAATTGGATTGAAAAGATTGATTTTTAAGAGCAAAGATTAAAAGAGCTGAAAATGCATAGCTTTGCCAAGTAAAAACTAAGTAGATGTGTTTTTACATAATTTGACTGGTGCAAACATGATGAAGACTCATTTAAAGTCCTCACTGAATACAGCAATGATGTAATAAGAGGGGAAGACTTGATGTGTTTAGCAGGTGGACTTGGAGACAGCACTGTGTTATAGAAGCCCCCAGGCCTTGTAACATCAGACTTTCTGATTCAGCCTTTGGGCAATAAATTCAGTCTAGGAACAATCCTTCTCTCGTGGAGAAAAAAATAATAGATTTGGACCTGTAGGAGTTATGCTGATCTTGATCAGATTCCAATCTGGTCCTTGCTGCAGTGAATCTTCTCATGAGGGAGACCTCATCACTCTCTACAACTACCTGAAAGGACATTGTAGAGAGGTTGGTGCTGGTCTCTTCTCTCGGG
>JAAGNO010001900.1:27230-56069 GCA_033439905.1 Ceryle rudis
ATTAATATTAACATTTTTTAAAATTTTAAATGTGGGGGAAATAAAACTCTCTGGAGGTGAATGAGTCACTTCCATGAGTCACAAGTAGTGGGAAGAGGGGATTTAATATTTGTGAATCAGAAGCAAAAAATACAGTCTGTTCCCTGCTTGGTGTGAGAGAGAAAATAATGGTCAATTTTAAAAGCTATTTTCTTCCAAGAAGAAGAATCATCATCAAATTTTTATTCTTCAGCATCTCGGGGTGAATGGTTGCCACCCCTCCTGTCACTGTACTCCTGCCGGTCCCTGGGCTGACTGCACTCAAAGGTGCTTGTTGCCTTGTGGGTTTTTTCCAAACCTCAGGACTTCTGTCCAGCACTGCTTCAGACTTTCTTGATTTGACCTTGGGCATACCCCCCCACCACTTGTCACTCACTTTTCCCATTATAAGGCAAGGCCATCACCAGGAACTGAAAATGTATAAAGAGGTGTACTTTGTGCCTTCAGCAGCCCATTTTCTTCCCCACAGAAAGAAGATGCGTATATGCAGTCGAGTGCTGCAAGCAGTGGGTGGGGATGGCGAGAAAACTATGAGGCAGTAAATCATGAAATGCTATGCTGGTAACTCTTGCAAATGTGCCTGCATAAGAGTGTGACCACTCAATCTCATCAGAGGGAGGGTGTACAGCCCTGGTGATAAAAACACCAGGGCAAGAGGGCTGCCCACATCACCCGGGAGGACTCAGTCCTGGGTGCTTTCTGCTCAAAGGGCACAACAATCTGTGTGTGCAGTGTTCCGCTATCCAAGGCTTGTGGATTTTATTTCAGCCTAAGTGGAGGAGGAGTGGGGCTTTCCCCCCATGTCCGCCAGCTGTCACTGTTGCTGCACACACCCGGGGCGGCCGGTGCATTTTGCCTGGCTGTGATTTAGAACCCAGCCTTCCCCCACTGACACCCCCCGGGCTGGACACCACGAGGTGCCTAAGGTGATGTTTGCTGCCCCAAAACACTGAGGATGTTTGGCTCATCGACTGTGTCAGAGTATTTAGCCTCATCCTAACAATCTGTTCCTGAAGCTACAACTTTATTACCTGTTAAAATGCTTTGTAAAAGCTCCAGAGAGAATTTTAGTGCACACATTTTCTCCCTTTTGGGTATAACCGGTTTATTTTTGTTGTTATTTTTTGTTGTTAATTTTTGTGTGTGGGTTTGTTTCTTTTTTTTTTTTTAATGTGAGGGGCTGTAACAGAACTGAACCTTGTTCAGGCAGTTTCTCTGATTAAGCAGTGGGTTGTAAAGCTGAGAGAGAGAAAAAGTAAGTTAGGAGTATTGGTCACAGCAGGATGTGTCAGGCTTTGGCAGTGTGCATGGAGTATGTGTATCCATGTACCTGTATCTTTGTGCGTAGGCACTCAACTTCTTTCACCTTGTATTCTGTATTTACCTGGCTTAGCTCATTCATGAAAACTGTCTGTGCTTATAAAGTGAAGGAGATGGAGTTTTGCCTCCTCAATGGGGAATGGCTCAGAGATGTACATGTCCTGTGTATACTTGCTGAGGGCTACTCTAAAGCTACTTGTAGAAGCAGTCAGCATCTCTTCAAGGTATTGCACTTTGTCTCACTTGACAAACACAAAATTCAATTGGTGCTCATCAACCTAAGATGGGTCACCTGAAGTTAGCCTGATGTTCACCCTATGGTTTTAGAGACCATATACTTATGTTGTAATCGTTTTGCTTGAGTTCAGATAGCCTAGAATTTGATACTTCAAAGGACTGAGTCAGTATAGTGTTACTTGAATTAACTGTTGATGTACCTTGTGGAGATTATGCAGCAGCAAATAACCCTACCATACAATATTTTACATGAACTCTTGTTTTGGATTTGAGGTCCAAATATGTACTGAATGGGATTCTGCTGTGAGAGATACAGATGTAAATTGGAAGTCATGTGATGACTCACCAGTGCTGCTTTAGACTTGCATCAAAGAACAGCATCTTTAAAATTAAATTCTGCAAAAATCTACACTTTTTTTTTCCATTTAGTTTAGATCCTACCTCATACAAACAGAATTCAGAGGAGAAAGTAAACTCCTGGCAGAGACAGGTGGGTAATCGCAGCCCCTGTCTTGTGCTCACAAATTTACTGTTGTCTCCTTTCAAACCTGTGTTTTCTTGTTTGTTTCTCTTGAAGCTAAGCATTAAGAATGGAAAATGGATGGTTTTCAATAGTTTTCTCAATTCCTGACCATATTAGAAGCATTGACTACAAAAGGGAAGAATTTGTGGGAACATGTGGCTGTGCACAGCAAGGGCTGTGTGGGGAATCTCCTGGGAAGAGCTCAATTGAATTGAAAATATGTTTCTTCTTGTTCATCTGCACCACCACATCAATTGGACCTCTTCTGTGCTAGGTGGCTGTGTGGCTAGTGGGGGAGAAGGCATCTTTCCCATCTGCATTTCTGCTTTTAATTTGGCAGCATGGAAGCCTGGTTTGGAGCCAGGTGAGTAGCTGTACTTGCAGCCATGCCTATGCTGACTGCCTCGCTGTGAGTTTGTACTACAGACTTGGGAATGCAGTTATAATCAAAGAGGCAAGTTATGATCAAAAAGGCCTTTTGTTTCTCTAATAAGGTATTTGTGTACAGTTCAAATAAACCTAACCAGAAATGAGGCATCCTGATGCGTGTGTTGCAAACATCTCTGGACTTTGGGATGTGAAAGAAGGCTGATAACGAGTTTAGTCCTTTCTGAGCTCTCTTGCTGCTTCTCCTGCCTGCAGCTGAGTGCTCCTCCAGACTATTTAATTGCTTTCTACTGATGGGGTGACTTCTCTCTGGATCTCCAGGGAGCTAGCAGTAACACAGGCTAATGGTTGTGCTTCCTGCACAGTGGCAATGGTGAAGCTGGTCCTTAGCGGGGATGACTCTTTTTCTTGCTGAACAGTCTTTTGCCTGCTGCAGGACCAGTGTTTCCCATGTGGGGTGTGAACCTGGCAGCCCACTGTAGTGGGTTTTGGGAAGAACAAGTTTTCTTGGTAGCTTAATTATGAGGCAATAGCATATTAATGGGATTGATGTGACAAATAGTCTTGATTTTTGCAAGAGAAGCTGGGGATGGGCTTCTTCTATGTGCTGGGATTTGTACCCTTGTTGACATGTAATACTTTCTCTTATGTCTCTCTCCCTCTTGATGCAGCCAAAAGAGAAAATATCTCTCTCCTCTCTTTTTTTTCCCCTCTCCCTATTATCTGTTTTGTCTCTCCCTCTTTAACAACAAGCACTGTATTGAAATTCTGTTGCTGAATAAAGTCACTTCCCAGGCAGTATTTGTCTTTGTTTTCTGTATTTCTTGCCATGTTGAGGCTTATCTTGTTTATCCCTTTTGATTTAACAGCTTGCGGCTGTGCAGAGTTGGGGAAAAGCAAAGAAGAGGTTAACCAGGCGATACCCAGATACTGCAGCTTGCATGTGAACATATGTTCATGGGGCATGCAGTGGTGAATTCAGGTTGCCTAGGCTGAGCCCGAGGAAGTAAGTTCTGATGAAAGGTGGTAATATTAAGTTGAGCTCAGTACTGTGCAACAAGTGGTCATACAGCTTTCACATGTCTTAGGGGACAGAATAAGGCTCTTCAAGAAGAGCAGCCTAAAAATACCTAATTCAAACCTTGCTGCACTAAATAGCAGTCCTGATAGTTAAGAGACACAACTGAAACAGTTTAAATAACTGAACTACTCCTATTTTGATTCATGACAGCAGTTAAAAGATACAGGCTATGTGGCCTACGTTTGCTGTAAGGCAGTGAAGCTTCCCCTGATCTGACGTTTAATAGATAAGCTTTTTAAAAAAATAATAAAATCTGACTTCTGCACTGGCAAAAATAATGGGGACATACAATAGAAAAGCTTCTGTGAGGCCATGTATTAAGCCTGGCCCACATCAGGAGAAACGGGAGGGAGATGGTGTGGTTTTACGGAAGTGTGACTCAAGACTTGCACGTGTTTACCCCTCAGTGAATCCATCACAAAGACTCTTAAGAAAAAGGAGATAACTTGGTGCTGGGTTCACTGTGGTGTGGTTTCCAAAAGGGGCCGCTGGCTGTAGGACTCTCCTTCATCTGCACTCTGGAAACAAACAACCAATTTTTCATTTTTAGTGGTTAATTCTGAAAATATGAAGGTCTGTTTAGTCTTGTCTCCCTAACATAAACCAGCCAGAACAAGGCAGCTTGAGGGGAATTTGTAACAAGTTCCCTTATTTGGAATAACTCACTGTTGTAATGTGGCGGCTGTGGGACTCTTCCACCCCAGTGGGGCCTGGGGGCTTGGGCTGGTCTTGTGATGTATTGCAGGGCTGTGGCAGGGGAACTGTGCCAATGATGGACACGCTTGAGGAAGCACAACGGGCTGGATTTTGTCCTGAATGTTGCCTGTTGGTTGCACTCAGATTGTAGGAGCAGTAGGTTTGATGTGAATGAGGATGGGAAAGATGAAATGCAAAAGAAGATAAAATTTGTGTGGATCCAAACTTTTTCATGTGACTTCCATGGCTGTGGTTTTCTGCTTTCCTTCTACAGAGCACAATGTGATCCTCACAAGCTCTTCCAGGAAGAGCTGCTGCCCCTTGCCAGTCAGGTACTTGTGGGCAGGTGCCACCTTTGCAGGATTCTTGTGCGATGGTCGTGAACAAGTTGGTGCAGTGGCTGGGTGGCTATGGACCTGCTCATCATCTCTCTGTTGCTGTCCTCCTTCCTCCTCTGCATAGCCATCCTCACCTTGCTGCTCATGGTGATTTTGATCCTGCAGAAAGGAGCACAAAATGGGCCTTTTGCACATTATGTTGTCCTTAATGTGCTGTCTTTTTCTCTACAAGCATCAGATTTTCAGTAACTTTCTAATGGTGTGAACTTTTAAGCCTTTACAACTTTCTGTGGTCTTAAATTTCGTCCTTTCATCCTCAGCAAAAGGAGGAATGAGTTCTCTGAGCTTCTGCTGAAGGTCTGATGGGAATCAGGGTTTGATGAGCTGGCCTCTGCTTGAACTGTGGCATGCTCTCTGTTTGAGGTCTGGTTACTATTTACCTTTGACAAAAGCTTTAAAGAAATTAAACACATAGGTTTCATTTCTATATATGGCTTTTAAGTTAAATTATTGTCCCTTATGCTGAACTATTTATTTACACTCTTCTATTGCCATCTTTCTCCCTTCACTGGTGGTATAAGAGCCTTCTTTTGCTCAGCTGCTGCAGCTGGTGAGAGTGCTCTTTCTTTCTTCCATGACATTCCCTCTTAAAATACCTTTATTTGTACTCTTTGTTGGAACTGCATTGCACACTAATATTGTATGGCAGATGTTGAGCACACTTAAAATACGACAACATTTGGATATGCATTCATCACTGAAAGAGCCTATTCTTTTTATTAATTCAGTAAAGCACTGATGACAAATTCTATGTCCTCCCAAGAGTTTTTGCGGTATTGATAAAGTTGGTTTAAATGCAGCTGTCATTATTAAATTTGTTCATAAATTTGGAAGGTAAATTTGCTTCTTTAGATAACATTATTTCATATTCTTCTAACCAAATTTCCATAAATGGAGTTTTAAGCACTGTCTAAATTATTTCCATGCCATCTCAAATGTTTCACAGACCATTTACATGTCCTAATGCTGATTCTAAAACAATGGAAATCTACATTGCCATGAAGAAATGTTTCACACAGCATTTTTTTTTTTTTTTTTGAGTCACTATAATAAATTGTATTCCTGCTCAAGGTGCTTTATAAATTCTGGATCTAGTTCAGTCATCCATCCTGATTTAACAAAGCATTTAAGTGCATTTTTGAATTATACTTGCCACAAGAGAATAAGTCCAAGTTCACATCAGGAGCAGGAGGATACCCAGAAGAACCTAGTCCCTGGTCCTTGAACTAACTAGGGGATCTTAAGGCATTACTGCGTGTGCTGCAGCTGCCTGTCTAGGGTTTCAGCCACGTTGCTACTCCAGGCTTTCTTCTTGAATGAATTAAGATGGGATGGGAGAGCCAGAGCTCATCTGACACACTCTGTTCAGTGCTTGTTAAACCAGGGAGTTTTGTCAGAATTCTGCAATTAGCTCATGTTTTGTGCTTGGAAGATGGGGCAATGCCCATCTGTCCTGGTCCTGGGGACAGGGGCAGTGGGATGTTTCTAGGAGCTCACTGGTCTGGTTCAGACTGTGTGGTCCCACACCGCTTTGGAGCAGTCAAGCTCTTTACTTTTGCCTGCTTACTCAGATGGGTGGGATGAGCTTTTGTAAATATGCTGCCTTTTTAATCTTTCCATTACTAATGCTTCTAATTGACAGAACCACAGGATTTTATCCCCCCCTTTCCACCCACCTTTGCCTTTAAAACTCCCACTTCCAGAGCGAGCAATAGTTGCAGATGCCTTCAGACTGCTTTGCTCTCTCTGTAAACACAGACCCTGACATCTGGCATATTTTGAAGTTACTTTATTGAATCTTGATCATTCCTTTAAATAGGCGATGATTGTGTCATACCTCAATGACAGTAAATAGATCTATCTTTTCCTGCCCAGATGGAATGGATGATACTCTTTCAGGCAACCCTATGGTGGCCATAGGCTTCAGGACTAGTGTCTTCAGGGATAAACTTGTGAAATAGGGACTGTTTCTACAAGAGTGAGAGGGCATACACATGGTCATGAGTACATTAGTGTTAGGATGCTGGTAGGAATGGATCGTAAGATGGATAAAGAGTATAGATGAAAGAGACAAAATGCTGTTAAAGTTTATCATTAAGTCAGTTTTGGGAAGCCTTGGTTTGATAGACTCAGATGTGGCTGGACATGAAGCTCAAAGTATCTTTTCTAGATGTAAAAGCTTTTCCTTTTTTTTTTAGTTTCCAGTATGAGCCAGGTGTTAAAGTAGGGGTTTTTTTATACAAATTGGGAGATACTCTGTAGAGCTTCCCATGTTACTGTATAGTTAAAAAATCCAAAAGCTTCTAGCACGATGGTGCCGAAATCCTGTATGTATAGCATGAAATTCAAAGATAGCCAATGGCATAGGAACCAGCAGAATGAAATTGGTATTAAACACAAAGGTGAAGTCAACTTCTTACTCCACATAGCAACCTGTTTAATTGGTGCTGTTGTGTTTAAGGTGGTGTTTCCTGCCTTCCTATTGCTAGATGTGGCCCTAAAAATCATTAACAGCGGCTATTTTCACGGCTTTCTGCTGAGGTAAAAGTATTGTTCCTAACTTACAGGTTGGGGAAGAGGCAGAGGGACGTGAAACAATTTGTCAGGGAATATAGAGGAAGGTTAGTAGGGTCAGGAATTGACCCCAGGTATCTAAGATCTCTTCTGATTTTTTGACTGTGTTGGGGGAAGCAAAATTTCTGCACTTATTACAGGAAAAATGTTATTTTTTTAAAGTTACATTTGGTATGAACAGAATTAATTTTCAGTACTTTGGGTTTGTGCATGTCTTGTGATGAAGAAAGACTGAAATCTGTTGTGAAAGGCTATAATTCTTGCACATCAGAGGGGGAGGAATGAAATATTTCACTTAATCTCTATAGTATATTCCATATTTTCCTTGCTTTGGTTACATTTTTTTTTAAGGCAAACTATGAATTCCCTCGCCTATTATTAATTTATTGTTACTGGAACATAATAGCGCAGAATGCAGTTCGTCCAGGAAAAAGCTTCAGCAGGGAGTGAGTCATTGATGGTAATAAACTTCCGTTCCTCTCAATAGACCATAGGACCATTTAGAAAAATGTTTTTGCCATGATTCCTGAATTGCTTGTGCTTTGTACAGCAGCTGGTAGAGATAAAACTGAACAGAGCTGGGCAGACTCCCTGTCTCCCCTCTATTACTATAGTATGTTTCTGAATCATACACAAAAAATGGGTTTGGTATGTAAAAGTGACTTCAGAAAAGCAACTCTGGTTAGCAAACGGCCAGCACTGCAGTGAGGATACATTTTTAGAGCATGATATTGAGTGTGATATCTACTGTATATATCATGCTCAGGGAGTTAGCAATGCATCGATGTGCAGAGCTGAGCTCTCTAGTGTTACCCTTCTGTGAGACGTGCTATCTCCTAGGAGCCTTGGGGCCTTCAGGAGGTGAATCTGAGCTGGGTCAGATAGTGTTTCACAGCTGCTTGGGTTAGGATGCAGCTTTGCATGTTACTGTCTGTAAACTCCATCTTGTTTGGTGTGCTAGGTCTCAGCTGCAAAAGGCTGGTCTCATGTTTGATGGAGCTGTGTTGTGTGTTCCTTGCTCTGCCACATCCAGGTACCCAGAAGCAAGTGCCCTATTTGGGTCCAGGAGAGTAAAATGTAAAACACCTTTTGAGAATGTTGGATCTATTAAAAATGACATTGCTGGGGTGTGAAGAGCATAAGCATTCCTCAGTTGAACAGCAGTTTCTGTGGCACAGGTCTTCAGTATGTGGTGGGGAGGGTTAAATGCTTTGAATATGTTTTCCAGCCTTCTTTCGTCAGAGTCCTTTCAAGGCTCCTGGTCCCTCAAGGTACTATTGCATCCCCAGGGGAGGGTGCATTGAGGTGGTGCTTTCCAGAGTATTTGGGGAGCTGTGTTGCTATCAAGAATTGAGCTTATAACCTTGAGGGCCAGATTCTGTACAGCTCATTAGCTGTTGTGTCTGTGCAGCAAGCTGCCCCCATCATGTTAATGGGCCGAGTCATGTGAACATAGTACTGAAGGTCTTGCTACCCAGCCCTAAGTGAATGGGAAGGAGCTGGTGTGGCTGTCCTGTGAGCTGTAGAGCTATGGCTGGACAGACACTTTTAAAGTAGCTATGTTGCATAAACTGTGAATGAACTCAGCTTTGCCTGAATAATGCGTTTATTTCTAGTTTATCATATGATGGCTTTAGCTGATTTTATGATTCTAGCAAGCATAGTTGCTGTTACCCTCCAGGGCACATTTTCATTGAAAAGCCTGCTATTGGGTGACTTTTTTTCAGTGTAGTGGTGTTATTTCTAACACTACCTACTGGAATGCTAATATGAGCTCTTTTTTTTTTTTTCCTTTTTTTTTTTTTTTTTTTTTTTTTTTGGAGATAGGAAGATATTAACTATTTAATCATTTTTATCAATGCTTAACAGATTTCCAAATCTTCCTTCATTAGAAGCCTGGTAGATTTCACATATTTGTAAAAATATTTTACTTTGTATTCCTTCCAAGTGTAGCTCCACTGCTGGGGCATTGCCCAGCAGCAGCACTGCAGGTAGAGGTATGCAGCATCCCCAGATGAACAGTGCACAGACAGAGGCAGACTGTGGAGGTTCCCAGGCTGTCATCATCTCTCCTACAGGAAAGCTGAAGGACCTATCCTTCTTAAGTATCTTACAGTTCATATATGATGATACTATCATGAGACTGGTGGAAGCCTCACAAGAAGAACCACTTCTTCCTAACTTTGACAAACAAAGGCTTTTCAATATTCTATATAAAGCTCCTACTCTCCTGTTAGGACTTAGAACATCCTGCATATACCCATGGACCTGGCTTCCTATTATTTACTAGAAGACACGGTCTGTGTATCAGCATCTCATACAGGTCACAGTTGCAGGCAGACTTCCTGCTCCTCAGTCAAGAAAATGCCCTCATAAATATTTGACACTACCCACTTGCTAGAGTTTTGGGCTCCCTCATGCCCACTGTGCTTTCCGTCCTTGTTCTCTCTGTTAGTATAGGCAGGAAAGCAAATTGCACATACATAAAAAAAGAGGTGTTTGCATTCACAAAATAGTTTGTTGTGTGCAGCACTGCTTTTCCTTTCAAGTGCTTCCTTAGTTGTAGAAATGCGTTATGCATCTCCATGATACTGTGCTCGGATGCATCACTATCTGTTCATGAGTTCCTCATCAATATGCAAATCCCACCTCCAGTGTAAAGCTGGGCATCCTGGCATTTTCCTGGCACAAGCCGGGGCAGTGGTTTCCTCCCTTGCTGTCTCCATTTCTTGAAACCTCCTTGCTCACTGGATGCCTGACTCTGATGTGTACCTAAAATTCCGTTGACCAAATCCTGACTTGGTTTTGCATAAACAAGATTGAAATTGGGCCACAGCACCTAGATTTTGAGATCACAAGTGAAATACATTGTTCACTCTGTCTGGAAATCTTAAATGCTCTAGGTACTTAAGTTGGACAGCCAAGGAGGTAGCTGGAGACCCAGCTGTCTGGGACTCTGAGCTCTTGATCCTCTGCTGAAAGGGAATGGGAGCTGCACAATCAGAGCACATTCAACAGTCAGGAACATATGTTTTAGGTGCACAAATGCTGTGGTTTTGACCAGCACCCAGAAAGTGTTTATTTCCTGGCTAGAACTGGCTTCATTTGTTTTGTCATTAATTGTTTAATTTCTATGCTGGGACAGGCCAGCACAGAAGAATAATCTGAGTCACTGCAATTGTATTTAAACTTGTTGAAGCTCATAAAGCAGAAGAAAAATTATTATGTGTACTCCTGTTTTACATTTACCTAACAATCTCACTGAGTAGCAGGAAAGGAGCACACAGTGAGATGCAGGATGGACTGTGCGTGCTTCATGCTGGTGCTGCCATACAGTTGTGTGGTTGTTAACGTAACCTTCAATGCTCGCATTTAACCATGAGTCAGCCAGGCTGAAGTGAAGGGAAGAAAAGGGCAGAAGCTAAAAGAAGATAGAACATACTTTTTTTTTTTTTTTTTTGGACATCTGGATACCTGCTGCACTGATGTGCAGAAAGTCTTCTGCTGTGAGTACAGGGCATGCAGTGTTTAAAGAGTAGATTGCAAGTACAGGGATACCCTCTTTCTCCTGGGTACACACAGGTAGTCTCCATGAAGTGGTTATTACAGACTCCTGACTAGCTGCATCAGGTTTGCAGAAAGCCCAGGAAATTTGGTGTCAATTCTGGATAGGCTAATGAATCTTAAAAGCCTTGAAAACTGCGTGGGGAATTTATAAAGAAAATAAATGTGGAGCACTGCAGGGAAGGACAGCTGGATTCTGGCTGTCTGCTGTCCCCAGGTCTTTCAGGCTGCTGTGTTCAGCAGCCCTTGTAACCCATCTATCATCCCCATTCCTGGGGGATGTTTTCTTTCCCCAGTCCCTGCTGACTGCACTTAGAGGTTTCTCTCTTCTCACAACCTGTGAAAGCTCTCATCTTCTTGGTCATTCAAGCTCAGCATGCAGCACTGATGCCATGACATAGTAAAACACAGCAGGGCCAAATCTAAGGGTTCTTGCATTGCTTGAGGGATAAAAATTCCAAGGTCCTTCTAGGAACACAGTCCATGCCAATGCTGTGGATATCCTGGGGAGCTTTTGCTCAAGTTGTGTTGCTTATGCTATGTTGAAAGAGCTGTCCATGCTCTGGTTGGGCTCCTCTGCTCCAGATTTGCAGTGTGTGAAGATCCACTCCTGTTCCCTACAGTATCCTCATGAAGAAATTGGCTGCTCTGGGCCTGGACAGGTGTACACTTTGCTGCATCAAGCATGGCTGGATGGCCAGGCCCAGAGAGTGGTGGCCAATGGAATTAAATCCAGTTGGCAAACAGTCACAAGTGGTGTTCCCCAGGGCTCAGTGCTGGAGCCACTCCTGTTTAACATTTTTATGAATTATTTTGATGAGGAGATTGAGAGCATCCTCAGTAAATTTGCAGATGACACCAAGTTGGGTGTGAGTGTTGATCTGCTTGCGGGTAGGGAGGCTCTTCAGAGGGACCTGGACAGACTGGATCAATGGGCTGAGGCCAATCATATGGGCTTCAACAAGGCCAAGTGCTAAGTCTTGCACTTAGGCCACAACAACACCAGGCAATGCTACAGTCTTGGGGAAGAGTGGCTGGAAAGCTGCTCAGCAGAAAGGGACCTAGGGGTTTTGATTGGCAGCTGCCTGAACACCAGTCACCAGTGTGTCCAGGTGGCCAAGAAGGCCAACAGCATTCTGGTCTGCATCAAAATTGTGTGGCCAGCAGGACTAGAGAAGTGATTGTTCCACTGTTCTCAGCACTGGTGAGGCCTTACCTTGAGTACTGCATGCAGTTTTGGGTGCCACAGATTAAGGAAGACACTGAGGTGCTCAAGCACATCCAGTGAAGAGCAGTGAAGCTGGTGAAGGGTCTTGAAAACAAGTCCTATAAGGAGTGGCTGTGAGCGCTGGGGTTGTTTAGTCTGAAGAAAAGGAGGCTGAGGGGAGACCTTATTGCTCTCTACAACTACCTGAAAGGAGGTTGTAGAGATGTGGGTGTTGGTCTCTTCTCAGAAGTCACAACTGATAGGACAAGAGGAAATGGCATCGAGTTGTGTCAGGGGAGGTGCAGGTTGGATATTGGGAAACACTTCTATACTGAGAGGGTTATCAAAGACTGGAACAGGCTGCCCAGGGAAGAGGTTGAATTGCCGTTTCTGGATGTTTTTAAAAGACGCCTAGATATGGTACTTAAGGATATGGTGTAGTAGTTGTTCTGGTAGAGTTAGGTAACGTTTGGGCTTCATGATCTTAAAGGTCTTTTCCAATGATAGCTATTCTGTAAAATCAGTGGAAGTCTTGTCCCTGAATTCAGCCAGGACAGGGCTCAGCTGTAAAGTTCCTTCTTTGCAGGGAAGGAAGGATTTGCTAGGTAGACATCACTAATTTTTGTAATTCTTCATTTCTGCTTTCCATGAATTTTAAGGAAAATGAATGCTGTCATAATTAATTCTAGGTAATGTGGGTGTGTGCTGACTGGCTTTTCTTTTTTTTTGTCTTTGTAATTATTTGACATCAGGGCCATAAAATCCACTGGACATCTTTACCCCCCCAAAAAATTAGTGTGGAAGAAACTTTCTTCTAAATTTCATGTATTGCTAATTTAAGCCCGATTGTGTTTGCTTCCCTACATCCCTATGGGATGCTTTTCTGATACAGAAATTACTTGTTGATCTTATCTAATACAGATATTTTGCAGCACTTTTTTCTCTTCAATGCCTGGTATGGCTTTGCTCTAAGTTTTTTTCCTCTTGTTTCCTACTTCTATGATTATCTAATGGCTGCAGCAGATAGTGGTCTGACTATCTGCAGTTGGTTCCCATTCTTGTACATATTTTTATCCTTTTGAGCTAACACACATCAATTGCTGTAATTTTCATTGAAAATTAAGCATACAACTAGCCATCATCACTTGTTCTCATTTGCTGCCTATTTTTCAGAATAATGGCACATGCTGAGATATAGGCAGCGCTTAATGCTGAACTCCATCAGGACCAAGTGAAGAATGCTCAAAGCCTCTGAAATGAGTTTGTTCCCAGCAGCTTCCTAGTGGATGTGTTTATACAGGTGACCTCAAGTTGTGTTGTAGGTTCAGGACAGCAGGCATTCCTTTAAAAGGCAGAGAAGTGATCTGCTACATTTCATCCCAGAGCTCTTACCTTTCGATCAAGGGTGGGGCATACAGAATGGGGAAGTATAGATATTGTAGAGAATAGTTTATTTGGGGTATCTCAGTTTAGCTGCGTTCAAGGTAAAAGTATATTAAACAGATCTGTGAATAGTTAAGTGTTGCTCAGTTAATATGGCATGCTTGTTTAGCACTGCGTTCATTACATTCAACCTCAAAGAGGAGGTAAAGATACTACTTACTAGTAACAGCCTGTTTTTCCCCTGTGGCAGGCACCCCTCTCCAACAGGGCTCTGAATTTTGTCTTTTAATGTTGTGCAATACACTTTAAAATCATTGCTTGCTTGTAAATATTTTACTATTCGAATACACTTTAAAAGGCTGTTAATATTTGAATCTGCACCCTGAAATGTTTTCTGCGTGACAATGCAGAGTGCAGCCAGAGATCTTCACCTTAATGGCTTGTGATTTCAAATTGTAGCAATGCTGTTTACTAACAAGTGTTTCTCTAATTTTCAAGAGCAGAGACCAGTGTAAAGCTAAAATACTTATGATGTTGGAAAATATCTGTCTTTAATCTTGGGAGTGTGGAATCTCAAATAGCATGTGTGACCCAACGAGAGTTTTTCTTGGGTGGGAGATTGTTAGCTGGGTGATACAGATTTAGCCTGCTTCCACTGACTTCAGAAATAGTTCTTATTAAATAAATATTTTTACACATCTTCCACTCATAAAAATGGACTGTACTGGAAATAGCTGTATTAAGCAAACAGTATTTCAGGTGTAATTATCAGATACATAATCATAGGGACTGTAATAATCCAAGTCATCCTATAATTATCCCAGTCCTGCAATGACTCAGTTTTTCATGTTGGTCTCTTTCACACCTCTATCAAAGTTACTTTTCATTGCTGCTTGTTAATATTGTTCAAATGGGCAGGTTTCCCTTTCCCGTGGGATTATTTACTGGGGAGTATTTTCTTCAGGATGTACCAATTGTATATCCTTGGAGTCTGCTCTCCCTCTGCTGTCTCCTGCCAGCCTTCCTCTCCTGCCAGCCTTCCCAGTGCTTCTTGCTTAGTTATTAATTTTCCCTAGTGATTACATTTCTGAATTAGTGTGTTCTCTCATTTCACTTAATGCACTCTTTGGGTGATGTGACTGGACATGCACCCATCCATCAAGTGATCCTATGGCTACCTCAGCTCACTTGCTCTCCAGAGCAGAGGCATCCATTCTGTAGAGTGTAATTACAGGAAAACATCATGAATATCCTTGTGGCTGCTGGTTTCTTACTGTCAGCTCAGCTACTCGCATCTATTAATGGATGTGACTGATTGAATGTGCACTATTCTCAATCAGCTTTTAAAACAATTCCTGATTATTAAATTATTTAATAACTCTATCAGTTTCCTTTCACCCACTGTCATATAATTTTGGATTTTAGCCGCTGTCATTTATTTTATGAAACAAGTCTTTTGTGAGCAGACTTATTGACTATAATTGTCACTTTCTGACATCTAGTAAAATTTCTCCATTATCAGTCATATTTTTCCATTAATTCTCTTTCTCAGCTAATTTTGCTTGTAATTGCTTTCATTTTTTGTGAGTTAGATCTTTTTATCACATGTATTATTCTGTAATTACTGTTTTGAACTTACTATATTTCACATGCCAAATGCAATCAAGTTGAGGAACTGGAGCCACCTGGCTGCTACTATTTTTATTCTTTAACTTCTCTTCTGTGTGAAGATGAGATCTGATGTGGCATTTCTCTCCTTACTGGATAACTCAGAAGGTGAACGTTCAAATTACAGCTTAGCTTCAATTAAACACATGTCTTATGAGATGTGGATAGGAGCTCGTTGATGATGGCATTGCTGGGTCAGGCACTCATTGCTACAGCTCTGTAGCAGCTACCATCCAGACAATCCATACCCAGTGGGACCTTCCTCATTGTCCTTACTTGAACCTTTCCTGCAGAAGTATTTGCTCTGTCTTCTCCTCAGATGACTTTCCAAGCTGACAGCATCCAAGATCCTGATTGCAGATTTGAGGAGCCAAGCACTCAGCTTGTGCTTTCCTCACCACTGTACTAGGAGGGCAGAAAACAGTGCTGCATCTGACAGCATCAGGGTAGCTCTGAAATAGCTGGTAAGAAGAAATAGCCAGTAAGCTCCTTTATGTTTTGCCTATTCTCCTGGAGAGTCTGAAAATATATGAATTATTTGATAAAGTAGCTGAGTTGTCACAATCTCTTGATCTCTCTGTGTTGGTTATCCTTTGTGTGATGATTAAGATGCTGCTTAGGGCAGGCTTTTGATGCAATGATGCTTCTAAAATGAATATTGCTAACAAACCTTCCCTCAGAAATAGATTCATCTCTATGATGAGGGAAGCCATAGCATTTTACTGCAAGCTGAGAACTTGGACGTCACCAGTTACTGTGGCTCGCTTACTAGGGGTTAATTAGTTAAGTAACTGGTTATGTGCCCATGTCTTCAATCCTTTAACTGGATCAATGACTTAACCTAGCATGGTAATTCCTAATTCCTTTATGAAACTTTGCTGAGATCCTGGACTCCCTCCAGTCCAAGAAGCTTTTTCATTAGTGGTTATCTAGGAAAGCAGCTAAGAGTAGCCTTTAGAATTGGTGCTAAGAGTGACATTAAAGGAATATTTGCTCTCATTTGAGGTGCAATAAATCACTTCAAAAGCGATGAATTGTCCTGCAAAAAATCTCCCTCTGTCTATTATATTGATCTCATCCTGAACAGCTAAGCTCTAAACCAAATACATGAGGTATGACTGCTGGAGATTTCAATGAGATGATTTTTGGGGAAACTGATTTTAAGTGACCTTAAAACCTGATAATTAGCAACTGTATCAGTAGCTATATTTGGAACGAAGATTATCTAAAAAATGCCTACCTGTGTGGGGTTTTTTAGTGGCTTAATCCAAGGCAGGCTTAAGTTCATACAGTTGTTTGAAGGGAGTCATTTCATTTGAATGAAATCTGCAGAAAGGTAAGTGCGGTACCTGTTATACCAGCACACCAGACCTGGGAGTGCTTTACTCACTAGAAACTCAAAATGATCTTCATGATAAAGTTTGAGAAGTAATTTGGAATTGGCAGATGCGACTCAATAGAGGTGATAGGACAATGCTGTTCAATGTTCAAACTCAATTGGAAGTGGTGTAATTCTGCTGCAAAAGAATACAATTTTATTCTCAGGAGAATTAGCAGAAGCCCCAGAGCTGGGCTGGGGCAGTTGCTTCCCTCAGTGGCAAGGGCTGAGCTGTGTTAACATGTCCAGTTTTGGCCAGCATGCTTTGAAGATGTGGAAACACTTAATAGAGCCCAGGGGAGATGAACAAGAACCATGAGGCAGAGGGAGCTGTTTCCAATAAGTTAACTGTAGAAAGAGGTGGATTAATTTCCTTTGAGGAGATGAAGGAGGTGAAATCTTCCTTGGAGAGGGCTGTGAGGAAGTGCAGAGCAATCCCCTGTCCTTCAGCAGTAGGGAAGAAAGGGCAACCAACCAGTGGAATATTTTAGTTAAATATTTGGGAAAAATCTTCTAGAGGTAAGGGTAGATAAGCAGTAGGAGCGGTTACTACAGAAGAAACCTGTTTCATGGGAGGTTTTAGTAACAAGTCAAACATCATCTACCAGGTCTATCTCCTCACCATTCCTTGTGCCCTATGTATACTACAGATCACTCTGTCCCTAATTCCTCACATCCATCCCTGCATGCACTGTACATCCAGGCTGGGGCTGCTGACAATCGCAGGCAGAGTCCTGGTGGAGAAAGTCCATTGCTAATCTGTGCGACAGGTATACTGTAGTGATGGCAGTGGGATGAGCAAGAGTACCATGGTTTAATCCTGACCTGGTGGAACCAACTCAGAGGTGAAAGGGTGATCAATCCTGTGGAAGAGTATTATAGGATTAGGATTCATTTGCTTGGGGGTCAAATGGGAAATCCTGGTTTTCTTTTATAAAGCTATAGCTGAAATCTAAATTGCGACTATACTTATTAAATCTAAAAAGTGGAAAAAAAAAAAAAAAACCAACCCAAAACAAACCACCCTACTTCTAAAATCCATAAAAGCAATTTATAGGCACCTTGCTGTTCTTTCCAAGGGAAAGGAGGAAAAATCAAGGTGGCTGATCTGCATGTATTTTAGTGTTCAAGAAGTTAAAAAAAGCAGGCAGGTTTTAAGTCTTGCCTTAACGAATTTACTTTCCTTTCCTCTTCCTTTTATATGTACTGGTTTGGTATCATTTTATACCTTTGTGTCTGACACGATGAAGATTTTTCTGTCTCTGATACAGGAAGTATATTTGGAATATCACTTGAGAGCTGAGCTTTAAGGTTTAACTCATTTAAACTGCTAAAGAATTGGTCAAATTTTCACAGATTTGAACACCCTTCACTCCTCTTAAATCTCTGAAGGCTCAGGAGTCTAATTACTCAGTGACATCCAGCCTGCTGTGAATATCCAGCCTCTGAATATCAGACCTATTTGTTTATTTGCTCCGAGTAGTGCTGTTCAAAGCATTATGTGATGGATGAAGCTAATTGCCAAGAGCTCAGAATGCACCTGATCTGGTGCTAACCATCCCCCTGTATCCAAGCACTCTGTTCTTTGCAAGTATCTGCATTATGTGGCAGCATCCTGTCATGAGAAGTAGTCAGAACTGAGCACAAATGAGCTTTTTGAGACTAGATAAGAGCAACTTGCACTGCAGCAGCAGATGTGACTGTTGTTTTCTGCAAGTAGATGGTTCCCTAATCCTCTTAAGGATAGCCTGGGTAAAATCCCCTTTGTGACATTATGTGCAGCTCTGGACCAGGTGGCCTAAGCTTCTGTTGCTGGCTTTCTGAGCTGCTTTGCTCTGAGGAAACTTCATGCTGCTGCTGAAAACCCACCATAAAAACATGTGAGCTGCCAGGTGTGCGGGAAGAGCCCTGGGTAACAGCCAGCATCATGGTACAGCAAGACCTCTTGCTGAGTACAGCTAACTGGTCCTGTGGGTTTTTAGGTCCTCGAAGTCTGAGTGCAACAAAAATGCTGAGTGCCCTTCCTAGTAGTTTGAGTAGTAAAATACTAGGCAAAAATAAAAAGGGATGGCAGTGTGAGGTGAGAGATGAATGAGATAGTATGGGAAAAGCATAATGGTGTGAGCTGAGCTGACACAAGAAGTATCTTGCATCTCCCTCAGCCTTTCTCCAGGGAAGAACACTCCTTTCACTGATGTGCGTGGCCTGTGCAGTTTCAGAAGAAAGTTCTTCCACATGGTTGGATTGTGAATAGTGTGATGAAGGGGAGTGGTCAGGAGATGGGATGATGGTCTGCCACCTGCCATGATTTCCCTGCTATGTCATAGACATGCTATGTGACCTGGGACAAAATATGTTGTCCTGGAACATGGAAGGTACCCTACTCTCCAAATACTCTGAAACAGGACTTGGAAACTGGGACATTTCTCCCACTAGCCTTAACTGATATTCCTTGTACAAGTCAGTAATGACCCTTTAGAAAGTGTTACTGTCCATTATTTCATGCTTAATAAAACATACCCTCTTCAGAAGTCAAAACCCAAGCTCCATCCTGCTGGTTTCCTTCTTCAGTGCCCTTCAGTACTCTCTTCCCTCCGTCATCTCCTTGTGCCACCCTCAACCACCAAAATCTGCTTCTTGAACATTCCTCGCTCTTATTCAGTGCTACAAGGAGTGATGAAGACCCTGTAGGAGTTCCACCTGCATATTTGTAGCATAACACTGAAATTACTTTAAGGACAAATGGCTTTGAGATTGTTGTTTTCCTTTCATTTTTGGTAGACACCACAATTTTTGTCCTTTCTCTAACCAGCCAAAGAATTTTGGTAAGCCAGAATTCCTTTTTTTGGAATGACACAGAATGCATTGTGGGAGTGTATCAAGGCTGTTAAGTTCTCTGGATTTTGGTGAAGATAATTTTGGAGGGTACAATCCTGAGGTTTTTACTTGGGCAAATCCTGCACTGACTCGTCCAAGACAATCATGTTAAAGTCATCAAGTGTAGATTATGAAAGGGTCTGAGACTGTATGTGGTATGTTTCTGTAGTACATTTTTTGCATGTCCAAAGCATCTGGTATTAGCTTTTTTTTTTCCATGTTTTCTGGTTTATTTTTAATTCCTTCACCACTCTT
This sequence comes from Ceryle rudis, assembly GCA_033439905.1. Classification (NCBI taxonomy): domain Eukaryota; kingdom Metazoa; phylum Chordata; class Aves; order Coraciiformes; family Cerylidae; genus Ceryle; species Ceryle rudis. The sequence goes on from JAAGNO010001900.1 coordinate 46,818, forward strand.
CTTGTTTATCTGTTATAAAAAGGCCCATCCTGACATTTCTGGCCTTTCTTCCTTTGAAAGACATGGTGATGTCATGATCAAGGATTGCTGGTAGTAACACCTTCAAGTGGGAGAAGATATTTTAATCCAATTAAACACAACAGCTTTTCTGTGGTGACATGCACCACCCTCACTTAGTCCTTGTGACTCAAGATTCAATTGATAAAGCAACTGGAACACTGGGAGCATTTCTAAGCTGGAAGATATCCAACATCTTGGTGTTGGTCAACTACTGACTCTTCTACAGATTGGATATGAATAATTTGTATGATGTAAAATATGTCAGTTCACAAAACAATTTTCAGATACAGATTATGATTTGCTTGCTCTTTGGTGAGCTTAAAGAAGTGTACACATTTCAGAAGAGCTTCCTTCTCAACTGTGTTCTAACAGCCTGCTGGAAGTCCTGTGTCTGCCACAGAAGTCCAGCTCCATGACTCAGTCATTCAAACAGGAATGAACTGCCCTCTGAACGTATTTTTCATTGTTCAGTACCTTTCCTCAATGAAACTACTGTTTAGAAAAAGACTACATGAAGGAAAGGAGTGTGGGGTCTGCGCTTTCAGATGTTGAAACAAGCAGTTGACTTGAAGCCAGGTCACCACAGGACCTGTTCCTGCCTCAGTCCCTGCCTTTGAGGGGCTTCAGTCTTCCTGGACTTAGGTACATTTCTTAAATAGGTAACAAAAATTAAGAAAATAATTTAAGGCAGTGTTTGCATCAAATTAGTTTTTAACAAGCTATAAGGCATGAGACTGTTGCACCATTAAGTACTACTTTGGCTTCAGTGGAGTTATTCTGTATTTCCAATGGTGTAAAGAAGATCTGAATCTGTCATCTTGGCTGCTCCACTTCAGCAATTGATTCTAAATCAGCCTTGCTATCCAAAATGTAGAATTAAAGACTTGTTACTAATTATGTATCTGCAATTCCTGACTATTTTTCTTCCTACTTTAGTCAAAATCTTTCTGACATTTAGCAGATTGACATTCTTTTAGCATCTCTGCAACAATCTGTCCAGTTTGTTTAAGAAGGCAACAGTTTTGGAAGAGACTGCAGAGTCTCTGCTGGAAACTCAAGTACCTGGCAAGAGATGCTCGAGATACTTGTTGAGCTGGCCAAGTTCTGCTGCTATGCTTAGTGATTGCAATGGGCAGTTGTGTGACCTCATGTCTTCAACTGTCTAGGCTTCACCTTTTATTTTCTGCAAGATGGCTTGGGAAAAGCTATGTGGAGTTAGAGACCACAGCAAGAATACTGTTGCCTTAGTTGGTTCATCCTCTGCAGTACTGACTGCTCTCTTTGGTGAGAGGTGATTGATGCCAGAATGACACATGGTTATATTTCTAGTGTGTTTGCACATCTCCTCCTTCCTGTGGTGGGGATGATGACTGCTTGCTGGTCAGATGTTGTCATCAACACTCAGTGCATATTTGACTCACCTCAGGGAACGTATAAAGTACTGGATGATGGTTCCTGTTCCCAGAGGTTGGGGGGAAGATTTCCGTATTGAAGTTTTCACTTTATGACTATATTTTAAGGGTCTGGCTGGTAAGAAGTAAACCTGTCCTAGGCTAAGGACACAGGACCTGTGTCCTCTGTAATCCAATAACCACTGAAATGCAGTCATCACTCTGAAAATAAACATGATGGTTGAACAATGTACCCTCTACCTGGGGACTGCATTTTTCCCACCACCCAGGCTGCTCTAACTGCTTTCTAACAGTGCTCCTAGAGCCTCTTTGCACTCTTCTTTGTGATACCCAAACAGCTTCGCTCTGCACTTGATTTTTATTTCCACAAGTTAGTAGTGAAGTGGTCTATCAAAGAGCCTTAACAACCATAAAAACACTTTGAAGTGTATAAATATACTTTAAAGAGTCATTCTCTTTTGCCTTTTGTTGTGGGTGTACTCTTTCAGGTGCTTACACCCAATGCATTTCACATTTCAGTGTGACCTTTGCTGATGCCTGTGCAGATCAAGAGGGAGATGAATATATGATGTGTTCATCAGAGCAAGGCTCAGCTTTTTTTTGTTCATTTGTTCTTCACTGCAGTAGTTCGGTGGCTGCAAGCATTGTTCCATCTTGCCAGACAAAGCAGTTATCTTGCAGGATCAGCCATGCTCATCGTAGGCGGAAGTGAATTGCATGTCTGGTTTTTACATAATGATTGTCACTGTGCAGCAAATTATCTGTTGTATGTGATGACAGGTACTGAATTCCAGGTTAGTTATATTGAAGTAAATACTATTTTTGATAGAGTCCTTTTTGGCCATTACTGAAATGTAGTGATGACTTTGGGTGTTACCAACTGATTCAACAAGGGTTACCCAGAGTTCAGCCTTTTAGCAGATACTTAGGCTTATCTGTACTTGTCCCCATTGGAAGATCACTGTTTATTCTCATTTGGAGCTCCATGATTTGGATAGCTTTTTACACATTGCTCATTATAAATTATACTTAGTGTGTTTCCATTTGGCCGAGATTCCTCTCTCTCTAAAAGCTTATTCCAGGATTTGTTCACTATCTCTGTTTCATATTCAAGCGGCCCTTTTATAGCCCTGGTGAGAATTTACATGTAATTTAAAGCCTTGTATCCAGTTTCAGTTTACAGCCCCCTTTCATTTATGGCACAAGCACAGACTTGTTCTGCTGTAGATACAGCAGTTAATTCTGTGTTGCTGAAAAGTGTTGAGGACTTTGTTGCAGAGAAAATTTACTGGCAAACTAGTTGCTGTTTTGGTTTCAGAATGACAGCAGAGAAAATATAAGGGCATTGCTAATTCAGAGTATTGATGATAACATAGTATCAATCAATGCCTCTCAACAAAATATTTACTGATGGATCACCTCACTTGTCAAAACTTTGGGGTAAAAAAAGGCTGGAATAGATAAGTCCTTTCCCTCTTGCCTGGGGTTCTGAATTCATGTAAAAGATAAGTTCTTTGTTCTTGGTTGAAGAGAGTGTATGACTTGTTTAGGCATTGCTTACTCTGCCTGCTGCTTTGCTAAGAGGCCATCTATTAAGTAGTACCCTGGCAAAAACTTACACTGTTTTATATAGCACTTGTCATTTGAAGATCTCCAAATCTGTCCAAAGTGGAGGAAATTTATCATCTCTATTTTGTAAATTTAGAAACTAGGAACAGACACTCAAGGTCAGAAAAACGTTGCCAGTGCTGGAAATAGAACTCAGCTCTTTTGAGTCATGGTTTCTGATCTTGCTAAAATCTAGATCACAAGTGGGGAAAGGAAAACGGTTCTTGAAACCACAATTATTAATTTACTTCTGAACTTATCTTCTGTTGCTGTTAAGTTGCTAGGCTGCCATAGTCTCTTATTTACCCATGCACAATAACAATACAAAGCTATTTGCACAGTGTAACCCAAAACATTGCTTTATGTGCAGTGGCAGTAAACTCCTGCACAGCTGAGGGGTGCTCATAAACACTCTGGTAAGGGTTGGGTCATGTGGGCCAACGTTGTCCTGTAATGCAGCTTCAGCTATAGAGCTGGATCCAAAGGAATGGGAATTGTCTACCCGTAACTGTGTACAGAGCCTGGCAAGATGATGCCTTCATCCTGCTTTGATCCAGGATGATGCTGAAATGTAAACAGTGTAATAATATATTTTTAGATGCAAAGGCAGTCAACTTGTAAGAAGTAAATGGGAAATCCTCGTGTTGCAGTATCCAGTGAACCTGCTATGTTTTCTTCCTTCCTCAAATCATTCACACATACTGTTTCACTCACTGTTAGGAAGTAGGGAAATATTTGCAAACCTGATTTGGAACCATTTACAAAAGAAAAATAGTTCTTTGTGCAGAAAAGCTGCAGAGAGTGTCTTCTGTAGGCAACTGGCTTGGAGAACGTTAGTACTGCTTTTAAAAAATACTAGATGCTGGCTTGCTGTGTGAGGCAGCATCTCCCTGGGAAAGATGCTGTCCTAACTCCACCAGTCTACTATTGGAGAAAAGGGAATTAATTTTTCATCCTCATCTCTGGCGGAGTCATCTCCTTTCTATGAATCACAATTTATCTCTGCTAGAGGTGTGGAGCCTTGACATAATGAAAACATTTCAGCTGTCTCTGTGTTCTTAAATTGATCCCCATCACTGCATTTAAACATCTGCTCCTCGGGGAATACCATTTGCTTCAATATTTTGATTTGGAAATTGTACTGATATAAATAGACAGCAACATCAGATTCAACGTCTTGAATGCACTTTCCAGTCTATGCATATCTTCAGGGTCTCTATTAGGAAAAAAAATTTTAAAATATTTCTAGTGAATTCACTTAGAAGCTAAGTCATTTAAATTCTCTACCTTTTTAGCTATTGTTGTTGCCAGATGTTTGTATAATTGCACAAAGAAGTAGTGTTCACTGCTTCCACGTTCACCCCAGCATGTAGTCTGGTGGGTTTGGGGACAGCAACTTAATGCATTCCCTTTGTTAAAATGGACAAGTCACCTCTGAAAAGGAGGGCGTCTTGATCTGCTTGGAGATGGTGGGGTTTATTTTTATGGAATAATACAACAAAATGCTCCCATGTCACATTGATATAATAGGCAACTTTAAAAATCCTTGGCTTGAAGATACATCAGGGGACTGGTGCACCCAGACCCTCTAAGAGCAGCTGGGAGACTGAGAGAGCGCTTACCTCTTGCTTTTTCTCTGTAACAGCACTGGGAATATATTTTTCTAATTCTGAAATGGGAGCTAATTGAATGCCAAAGACCATTTGTGCAAAATGCTGCTGAAATAAGATGATAAAAATTCCTGAAAGGTCTGTTAGTCTAAACCACAGTGAAGGTGTCTGCTGTGCTTTGCTGCAAGATGTCCCAGCAGACTTGTGTTAAAGATAGTTTGCAGAAGGACTGGCCATCCTATTGTGTTGTTTTTTCTGTTTTATGGCTCGTAACGTAAAAGTCTTTCTTTCAGGTTCTGTTGTTTTGTTTTCGTTCCTCCTGCTCCCCCACACTTTCCTTTCAGTTTTGCCTGCTCAGGAAAGATACTGATACAGGACCCAGTAAAAGTGAAAATGAAATATTGATGATCTGATAGGATAAAGGATTTTGAAGTAGAATGCTTTGAAACTTTCTTCAGTTAATATCCACTTAAGTCCAAAATCCAATGGGTGGTTTAGATTCCCTTTGATTATCCTCATTACAAACAGAGCTGGTGATCATCCGGGTCATATCAGCTGCACAACCAGCAGGGCCAGTTTTCATACTCCTATCTTAAAGGTCAAAACCAAACTGTAAACAAAACCAAGCCATTTGGTATTGTCTGGACTGTTGCAAGTCTTTAGGATGATCAAGGTCTGATGTGATGTTCATGGTCCCACCTTTAGTGAGTATTTACAACAGCAGAATCTTTTTGAAGAAGCTTATTGTCTATGTCCTGCTCGTGGTCTCGGCTTACCTGATAGATGTGCAGGCATCTTGAAGGCTTTGAAGGACTGATATAATGGGAAAAATCACATTCTGCTTGAGCTGGATCAGATAGTCTCTTGTATATTTATATCTAGTTTTGCTTCTGCAGCCCTACTTGTCTCAAGGTATATGCTGTAAGCAATAGTGAACAAATTTAGGGTGAAGCTGAACCAAAGCTGTAGATTTGTCTTAATTACTTCCAACTGTGGAAGCATCTATGCATTTGTAAGGTATTGAGTACCTTGGTCTCTTAAGCTATAAAACATGTAGCACCTGTGGGATTTAACAAAACACATGGCTGTTTTTCTTTCTGGCACATGTTCCCAGTTGTATGAAAGTGTAAGAAATAGCTCATGGTTCAGAGGATGACCTAGGTCTAGACTAGTTATAGGATTAGGGCAGGTGTTTTCCATCAGTTCTGTATCTCTCTGTTCTGCCCCTCTAACTTCTCACTACTAATTTCCCAAAGGAAGCTCCTGGACTAGAGGCTGTGGGGCTATCTGTGATGGAGAAACCCACTTCAGAGGCATAGGGAGTAACAACCCTGAGATCAGCCACTAAACTCATCCTAAAAACAAAGTAAAAGTGCTCTTTGTGTTTGGTTGCTTTCTTTTGTTTTCCTGCAAGAAGCTTTTAAACGTGTCATTTAAATGCACCACCTGGTAGGATTCAACACCCACAGCATGATTCAATGCACAAGGAGAGGCTGGTCTCCTGGACACATCAGGGTACAACCCTACAGACTCCCCTCCACCTTAAGTCTTCTCATGGTATTTTCTGTGTTTACTTAGTTTCCCCCTATATAACCACTGCTGGCAATGTGACCGCCTCTTACTGGCAGTAGAAGGAAGGAAAGACTGCCCAGCTTACGTGCTTTCATCACCTCTGGGCAGATGTGTTTATTGATAATACAACTAAGCTCCCTAACCTGTTTTCATGGAGAAAGGACCAAAGTGTGGGGTGTGCATCTGGAAGCAGGCTCAGTGTGTGTGGTGTGTCACTGTCTTACAGTGTTGTCCAGGGGCTGTTCAAAACAATAATTACTCGTGGTTTTATGCTAGTGTGTATTTAGGAAACCTGAACTAGACCATATGATAGAAGTTCAAGCTAGATAGATTGCTGAGCTGGGCAGTGCTGAGGTCAGGAGACATCATCATGCTGGACTTCCTGCATCGTCCATTTAAGGAACTTGATATTTCCTGTCTCTACTTGCAAATGCCCCCCTCTGCTTGGCAGGCTGTGTGGTGAAAGCTTGCTGTCTCTCAGGCTCCTTCCAAATGTCTGAGGTGTCAGGTGGCAGTAATGCTAAAAGGGAAGGGAAGGGTATTAATCATGTTAATACCTACTTGATCTTTATCTTTACACATGAGAGAGTTGCACATTTTGCCTCTGTAGACCATGCGTATTTCATATACAGCAGTTATTTATGTCTCTGTGTTCTTCCCATAAAGATCCCACCCTTCCATCCAATATTTTGGAAGCTGCCTGCATCCTTGGCTTAACACAGGGGTTATGGGAACTTCTGAACAACATTTCCCTTCCTCACCTTGCTCAGGGCTCTGTGGATCCCATGTTCCATTTCCCACAGGTTAAGGGTTTCTGCAGCCCCTTTTCTTTCTCTGTGGGAGAGAAGTCACGTACCTTGTGAATTTCCTATAAACTTTCTAGGAATGGGGGACAGAAGTGAGATGAAGAGTTGTCTTGGCCTCCACTACCTGTTGTTTTCTTCTGCTTGTAATTACAGAAGCAGAAACTGTAGCTTCTGGAAGTTGGATGCAAACAGATCTATTCCTCTTTTTTTCCTTCTGATTTTTTTTCTTTTCACTAATAATCTGGCCCCCCCCCCCCAATCAATAGCTTTGTGCCTCATGGCACCTAGAAGAGTTCCTTGCATTTTTACAAGGGAGTAAACCAATGTTGTTGTGCTCAAAGACAGCAAACCAATTGCTTGTGATCTGAGCAGAGTAACTCGCTCTTCTCACCATTTTGAGCCAGGAAAATTTTTATTTATATGTTGTTTTTCCAAGCATCTTTGAAAGACATGGGCCCTTGGGAGATTCTCTGGTGCAGTTTACAGCAGTACCCCTTTATTGATGGGCAGTTGAACGAGGGATCTATTTTACTATTACTTATTTATCAAGCTGTGGCAGAGTGCTGCCTACAAGCACAGATCAGTGTAGTATTGAGCAATGCAACTTGCACCTGCTCTCGGTAATAAAACAGTTTAGAGGTGTGTTTAGTTTCCTTGTCTCTCTTTTATATGACTTAGCAAACAGTGTTCTGCTCCACAAATGTGAAAAGGCAGCTGACTCGGATGAGGAAACATGTAAGGACTAGCAAGTGCTGTGGCAGCAAATGCTGCCCCCCTGCCAACCATCTTTGTGTTTGGAGGAAAAAATTCTCTATATGGCTTTTCCTTGACTCCCATTTAGGTAGAACAGTGGTAGGGATGACCTTGTGCATCCCTGTTACACCCTCAGAGCCATGGAGGGGTGAGCAGAGGCTGGTTTGGGGACTGGAGGGAGGTGGGCATGTGAGGGGACTCTGCTTCACATAGAGAGAGAAGCCATGAATGACTGGTGAGATCCAGATCTCCATCCACAGCCTTGGCCTGACTGGCAACCACCAGAAAAGGCTCTGTCCTTTAAAAGACATTTTGTTCTTAAGCCTCAAAGCAAGAATGTACATTAATCGTGTTTTGCCAACAGCTGATGGTGTAAACACAGTGAAAGGAGCGAACTGCAGTTTAAGAGGGTGCTGTGCACACGTTATCCTCTGTGGACTGGGCGTGGAGCAAACCCTGTAACTTATGAAGAGTTACAGCTGTGTGAGTTGTGGTTTTTTGGTTGGTGGTTTTTTTTTTTGTTGTTGTTTTTTGTTTTCTTGTTTGTTTTGGTTGGTTAGTTTGTTTGTTTTTTATGATTTCATTGCTGTTGACAGTCAGTGATCCTTCAGAGTCCTTTTGGATGCTGAAGCTAGCATGTGCTGACTAAAGTTGCTGTGTAGGTGACCTCTGAGAAAAGAGGTTCTACCTTTGATCCAGTTCCATTTTCACATCACAGGTGATAAAAATCACCCTTGAAATTGCCACTTTGCCGAGAGCGTGAGCAGAGAAGCCCAGGACTGGGGTGTCTGCACAGAAAATTACCCAGAGGAGGTGGGCTGGGAACTGTCTGTTTGGGCTGCAATGGCACCTCAGATTGGATGTGCTGTGTGCAGTGAATATTTGGAGTTGTCCCATTCCCTGTTCCTTAATTGCCTTTGGTATATTTGGGATGTTTATGTGTGTGTTACCTAAATTTTATCTGCCTCTGGTTCAACAGTTAATTGCTTCTGACCTGTTAATAATGAGGGTTTTTATGCCTTGCTTATCTCCCTGGCACATGACAGACCTCTTCATGATACTGTCTCTACTTACTGGTTGGGTGATTGTAGCTGCCTGGTTTGGGACGGAAAGTACTTTCTCCAAACATTCCTATTAGCACAGTTTTGCTTGTCTGCATGTTTACCAGTGGTGAATACAACTAATTTCCATGTATGATGGTTTTATATTTGCCACTAGTGTTTCAGGGCATTACAACTCTCTGAGGTCCAGTTGAGGGAGAACTGTGGTATCAGGGCCACGTTGTAAGGCGTTGGCAGTGAGGAGAGGTATTCATACTCTTTGATTTTTGCATCTTTTAACTGTAAAGTAGGTTTAAAACAGGGTGGGTTGTTTTTTTGTTTGGTTGGTTTTTTTTTTTGTTGTTGGTTTTTTTTTTTTTTTTTTTTTAAA
>JAAGNO010001900.1:56406-68240 GCA_033439905.1 Ceryle rudis
AGTAGAAAGGCAAAGTTAGTAAAACTTTGCTGGTGGTTAACAACTTGTATAACCAAAAGTAACATTACTTCCATATACCTTTGATCATTTTACAGTGCTATATGTGTTGGTTTTTTTTTTTTTTTTTTTTTAAATAATGCTATAAATACTATTTGAATATGAAGAAATAGCAGAAGAACTTGCTCCAGCAGGGAAACTTCCTGTACACAAACAGTAATCAGAAGAAACCAGCATCACAGCTGGTCCATCACTAGCAACAGTCCATTAAAATGTTGTTTGTTGCTTGGCTTGTGTCTCTTGTGGGAAGAGGGGCAGAGGAGTAGGCAGTTCTCAAGCACTGTGGTTCTGGTTCTGTGCATATGGCATTGGTTGCCTCTCCTGTCTCATCTGGGACCTGACCCACTGCCACCTGAGGTCCTCAAAGGACCCAGGATCTGACCCATCTGTGACATCCCCTGGCCGTGCTTAGATGTCAGCACTTATCCAGTGTTACTTTTCCTCCTCCACACCTTGCCTGGTGTCAGAGCTCTCTGTTGTGCCTTTTCATATTAATTTTTGCTTATTTAAAAAGGGGGAAGAAAGCCAGGTGATGTCGGGAACCATTGTGTGTGCTGCCAATTCACCCTCTTATAGCCCTGCTCTGTAGTTTTTCACATGTGATGAAAGGGTAATCATTCCACTTGCTGCTCCAATTTTTTTTTTTCAAAAATTTCTAATGAGTTTTCACAAGAGTGTAAAGAATATTTGAAGGACCCCCACATTTTTTCCTTTTCAAGATGAAACCTCCATATTTTATTCTTTTAACTAAAAACCATGAACACCTGACTTATTGGTAAAAACAGATGGCAGAAGCTTGAGGGTTAGTGCACATGTAGAAAACATCTGCTATGCAGATAGTATTTAGAAAATTATGGTATCGGAGCCTGTTGCATTCTGAGGGGTGTAACTTGTGGCAATGTCTCTAATAAACACAGCTCCCAGAATGGGACCTAACCCAAGATTTGACTGCCCTGAAATGCTGGACCTGGATCTAGTTTTGGTGGCTTGATAATGCTCGGCTACTTACCCCAAGTTAATTGTTTGGGGTTAGGGGGAGATTGTCTGGCTGAAGAAACTGCAGCCTCAAAGACCTTGTCCAGTCTATACATTAGAGGCACCTGCAAGGACAATATGTGAGTAGCAGTATGGGTCTGTCAAACAAGAATTTTAATCGTTCAGTTGAGGGCAAACTAGCAGTGTAATTATGTAATTAGTTTTTTGTGGTTCATTCAATCTTGATGACTCTGTAGGGACTGAGCTGTGATGGAGCTGTGATGGAGCAACTGCCATGTGGATAAAGGCCCTTTGGTGGCAGTTTACTGGCAGCATCTAAACACGTGCCTTTTGTGCAGAAAGGTGTCACATCTTTCCTACTGTCCTGATCTGTCAATATTTATCTTTACTATGGGAATCCTGGAAAATATTTTCTTTTATTTGAAACCTGTCTTCCTTCTCTGTCTGGGAGGTTGATTGTCCCTGCTATCAGCAGAGACTGATCAGCAGCTGCCTCCCTACTGCAGATACCCAGGAGAGGAGCCACAGGGCAGACCCCAAGTTCCTGGCTGAGACTGGAGCTTCATTTGCTGATGTTTATTACTGATGGTGGTATGCTGAGTTTGTGCTGGGTACAGGATGATTTCTTCACAGCTCAACAGGGTAGCTTTTTGCCATCAGGTTACCACTGCATGGTAATGTTTGTGTCAGCCTCCATGCTAAGTCCAAATGGTGCCTGTCTAGCCTCAAGCTTCAGCTAAACTCTCTGGTAAGTGAAATATCAGCAAAGATATTTTATCATCTTGAAAGAGGGAAAAAGATTGGTGCCCCTCTTGCTGAGCTCTTTATAAAATATGGCTTCCTTGTCTGCAACTTCATGGGAGATGAAATATTTTTTAAATGTGTCATCCCTCCCACCTCCTTTATTTCTTCTTTTATTTCTCATTCCTCTTCTTGCTTTTGGGCTGCTGTGTAGGTTGCTCTCCAGTTCCTCTGTCTCTCAGTGTGTGTCTGCTGCCTGCACAACTAACCCACTGAGTATCCCTGGGTTTTGATATGATAGTCCAAGTCCTGTTTCTCTGTTCTCCCTTGTTATCTTCATTATACATTCTGTGCACAGAGAGATATTAATTTCTGAATACCATGCTTTCCATAGTGACTGCTCAGCGGCCATCTCATTATGATCTTAAAGATACAAGGCCAGATGCTTTCATTTATACTGGATAAGGAGTTGGCCTCTGAGGCTTATATGATCAGTTCCCAAACATTAATAATTTACAGAAATATTTTGCTTTTTATATTCCAAGAACTTAAGTTTATGAAGGCTACTTCAACAATAAATTATTTACAACAAATTTTATCCAAATTCTTTTCTATTCTTAAGCATGCATCTTAATCTCTATGTTTTATATCATTTTTCCTCTCACTTTATTTTTTTTTTTGGTGTCTTTGGATAGTCATGCTAAATCTATAAAGAGAAAGTCTCTCTCTAAATATCAGCATAATTAGTCTTTACAAGCTTCAAAACTCTCCGGATCATGGCACCCTCATACTGTGAAAATGGGAGTTTAAAATCATCCACTTCCTATGGTATATTATTTATCCATTTTATAGGCTATTAACTACAGCAATTTGTATGAGTTTAACATAGTAAATGTCGGATGTTATTTCCATTTCTGCTTTTGTTTTGCTTCACTGGCAAAATTCTTATTGATTTCAGTGGTGGCAGATAAAGCCCTGCATATGTTTCATTTTCATGAGCCAGCAAAGTCTTTCCTCTTTATTGTACCCATTTCCTTTAAATATTTTTGGGCATCTTTACACAACTCTCCCACTCAAATTTCAACGTCTTCCAAGTCTCCTTCCTCAGCTCAAGTTGTCTAAATCCTGACAAGTATTGGCTCAGGCTATGGTCTTATGCAGATAAGTGTCCATCCCAGCTGTGTGGTAGAGACACTGCTTCTGTTTTCTAGAAGGCGAAATAAGGTGTTGAATAAAGATTCTCTTCTGTGTCCCCTGAGTTTTGAGGTCTGACTGTTAGGTGGTTCACAGACTTGCAAAGCGGCAGACAGATAAATGGTAGTGGCAACACACCGTAGGACATGGGGAAACTAGTACAAGCGACCCTTAGTTTTGCCTGAACAATATACAGAAGGAATGACCTGCAAGGATACTCTGGTCTCTGAGTATCCAGGGACAGATGTTTCCCTGCTCTCCTCAACCAGAGCAGCCAATTCATAGGGGAGTTGCTAGGGTCACTGTGGTATGGGTTGCCCGCATCTCATACATATTCTCTTAAGTAAACCCCTGCCTTGAGAGTTGGTATTGGCATTCGTCTTGAAGCAAGAATATACATCTGGAAAGATCACAAACACCTAAGACATGGATCTTGAATAGACTTCTAACTGTTAAAAGGACAATAATCTGAAATAACATAAAAGCCACCTAATGCACAGACCTGTCCTGTTAACACTGAACATGCAGAGATACTAATTTTTTCATGCCCATGTCTAATATTCATATCTTAATCTAGTTGGACAGAAAAATATTTATACTTCTAAGTTACTCTGTGTTAATGAAAAACATTCTACTCTCCTGTCCTCCAAACACACTCTGCAGCTGCAGACGAAATAGTCTCTGAAGTGCCAGTGAGACCACAACCAGTCCTTGAATGAGGTCTTGGAAATGTCAGTGGACTGAATAGACTGTATGTGAGATAGAAGTGAGTCATAGTGCAATATGACAAAGGTCTGGTTGAAGTTGGGGAGTACTGAGCATCAACTACCTGTGTTTTCTCCTTGAAGGTGAAGGCTGGGTGAGAGTCAAGGGGGGATTCTCCTGGGAAGAGCAACAATATCCTATGGGCAAGGACATGCTGCTGCCACCAAAGCTTTGGTATTGGCTCGTGAAGTTACAAGGCAGGAGATGTGTGAAAATGTCCACTCTGCCCTGACAGATGAAAAACATTGGTAGAGAGTATGGTGGCTGATCTACTTCCAGAGAGGCACAAAAATTTGCTTTCAACAGAGCGGTCTAGCTGAATACTTGGTGTAAGCCTGGTTACAGTCCATATCTGTATTATGGAGTCTCCATTGCTACAAGTGTGTTAAGCCATTGAAGATGGGAATTTTGTCCGTGTGGCTACAGAAAGCTACAGTGACAAAAGTCATTGTAGTTGACGTGTAGCTGCACAGGTAAATGCTTTTGTGCAAATAAAACTTCTCCAGGATATAGGAACAGCTGAGATAAGATGACCTGATAGGGACAGAGGAATGCTCTATTTCAGCTGATGTTGTAAATGATGTCATTGCTGATTTTTTACCAGCCTGGAGTGTGGCTCACAGGTCACCTTAAGAAAGCAAATAGCTGCACAGAGTAGCTTAGAGTTTTTGAGTCATCCTGTGGAACATACACTTTGGTTCTGATAAACAGTGTTTATACCTCATTGAAAGTCAACTTCTTTGGTTCTAATTCTATGTAGGAATCACAAACATTATTTTTAGATTCTCATGCTGAACAAAGTTCAGGTATGTTTTATCTGCTCGGTGACCAGTTGTGCTGGGGTCAGATTCTGCCTGTGATTAGGAATATGTGAATTTAATAAAATCTCTTGTTTTATCTAAGATAACTTTTTTATTTTCTCAGATAGGTGTGATTTAACCTATCATGTTCCTGTATTAAAGATGTTTTTCTTTGTTCCACCAAGACCAAATAATAGTTTGGGAGACGGAGAGAAAGAAGGGTGGGAAGAAGCAGACATTTGAGTAAAACATATGTTGAATGGGAAAAAAATCAGTCATCTTGGGTTCTGGGCCTGTGATTATTTCCACATGCCTGGACTGTATCACTGTTCTGTGTGCCATTAATGTCATTAGATGCTTTATGCCAGAGTGGATTCTTTGCATATGCTGTTGAGATTTCAGGACTGGGACCTTGACGGGTAAATGCTGCCAGTGCTGTGTCGGCACTGTGGCGGTTCATGCTGCACATGGAGGTCTGCACACCCTTCCAAACCCCCTTCTTGCACTGCACATGTGGGCACATGCCCAGCCAGCCCAGCAATCCTTGAAGTGCTGATAACTGCCTGTCTGGTTAACCAGCCTCTTGGCAGCTGAATTTGTCCTCAGCCCTTTTTAAGACAACCAAACAAGAAAACCAGCTAATCAAACCCCACCTTGTAAAAATGGATATTTTTGACTGGTACATGGTGCTGGAAGAAGGCATGGTTAAAAAGAAGCTTAATGTTCCTGTTCAAAGATGCCTTTGCGTTGGGAAGAAATAGCAGGATTTCACCCTTGTTTTTGTCAGGGATGATTTGTGAGAACGTGACACATTGGGAGCTGTCACCATTCCCTTTGGTTTCTGGTGAGAGGAAAAGAGATTTGATTGCTCCCTCCAGATAAAAATACAGAGGAGTCTTCTAGGCCAGAAAACAACTTTTTCTTTTTTTTTTTTTTTGAGTGTGCCATATTGGTCTGCTCTCTGCTCTCCAAGTGCAGGGGTGGCACAGAAGATGGTGAGACAAAGAATGGGGGAGGGAGGAAAGTGAAGTGAAAAAGACCTTTGCATTGGAGGCATAGTGTATGAAAGAGAATGCAATGGCAAAGGCAATGTTGTTTTGGTTTGCAAAAGCTTGCAGGAGATCAGAAGAAGCTGTGGTAGGTCAGAGACACTCAGTCTAGATGCTGTTGTGATGAATATATTAGCATCATTTATATCCTAAGCATGCAGACATTTTTCTGCATTTGGTAGTTTTGTAAAGCTCATGTCCTACTGATGTCTGATCCCTCCACCCAGAAATGGGGATGTGAGATGCAGGAGTGGCTGGAGGGGAACATGACTATTGCTCTACTCAGTACAGCATTTGCATTTTTTGATCTGCTTTGTGCTTTGATAAAGTAGGTCTAAAACAGGTGGCATTTTGTGAAGGTAAAGCTCTGATTTTCATAATGACTAAATCCCATTTTCCTGAGCTGAAGAACCAAAATTCATTTCTCATTCCAATAACAGTTGCTCCCAGTCTACTGCATCCAGCTTGTAATCTTTTATGATACTTTTGTGAGACTGACTTACATGCAAAATGTCTTTTAATTTCAGTAATAGAATAAAGGAGTTAAAAGATAGAACAAGGAAGGTTCTATCAAGGAAGGGTAAATTTTAGCTAAAACTTGAAAAGGCACTGAGAGTGTCTAGGATGGGGAGGTACAAGACAGCAGTTTCTGGTGAGGGAATGCAGGAGACTGGAGAAAGGTGAGCAACAGGTGAACAGAGCAAATGGGAAAGTACAGCACACGTAACAGGCATTACACAATTTACTTTGTATTTCCACCTGCAAGATTCATCTTGCCTGGGCTGGAAAATTCACCTTGCTTTGTGTTTTGCTCTTGGAGTATTTGACCTCCAGCTCCTTTGGTTCCTTGAAGTCTAATGTAAAAGACCTTGTGAAAGCAGCCCTGTAAGGGCAAGTTTTGTAAATAAATCCTATTTCCTCCAGGATGGCCCTGTAGCAGGAGGCAGGGAAGTTTCAGGGTGAGAAGGGGTGCGTGGGGAGCCAGTCCTGGGAGAGGATCTGGTACTTTTTTCTGTGATCCCAGGAGCCTTTCCAAGTCCAAGCTGAAACTTTGTGCGGGTACATGTGGTGGGGGATGTTGTCTTGTGGATGTGTGATGTGGTGCTGCCTGCCCAGGTTTCTTTTGGACCCCACTGCCCTTCACTGCCTTCTCTGAAGGACTTTCAACAGGGTAGTAAAAAGGTGTTTCTCTGCTGAGCTAATATTTACATCCCAAACATATGGTGCCTTTGCTTGGTTACAAACATCAGTGCATGTAAGTGAGAGGCTTTTCTCGGAAGGGGTGGGACGGGAAACACAGAGATTATTGTCTCCTGTCACTGTATTTGCTAAGAAAAAATCGTTAGAAATTACACCTCTATGCTGAGAGAACATTATTAATATTACAAAGTCAAGCTCTCAAACGCTCTCACATGCTAGACTGGAAGCTGTCTATCTAACCTTCATTTGTACCCTGGTGCCTGCACGCTCTGATTACATTGTTTACCTCTTTGGTTTCACAGAGCTCCTGCCCGTGCTCTGTCCAGAGGGCATTGAATGAAGATTGTTAGAGAGAAATCACCTGTTGCTCATAAGATCCTCATTTAACTTTTTGCAAAAACTCAAAATGTGCTTCTCCAGCTCAGAGAGAGAGGCATGGCCTCTTCCTACAGGAATATCCTTAATACAAAAGTAGTCTTTGCTCAGCAGTCACATATTAAAGGGAAAATGCCATAAAAATGCTGATGATTCCAGCTGGTAATTTCTTTTTTCAGTGCAGAGTTTGGCTGTTGCCTATGATAAAGTGTGAACAAGCTACTTACATTATATGAAAAGTATACCTATTGTACCAATATTCCCTGTAGCTCTGTGTGGAAAAATACTATTCTTTTGTCAGTAAAGGCTGTCATAGTGCCTTATCACATGGGATGCCACTGTTCAAAGTTTCCAAACGTTTAATGGCCACAGAACTGGGCTTGAAATAACAGATTTCTTGGTCCTGCTGTGCTGTCATTGTGCTGTGCCTCCAGTCAGTGTGAAAATAAAGATATTCACACGAGACTAAAGACAATCTTTGCTTGAAGATAGAAACTTTAGTTTTCTGTCTGGTTCATATGCTTGTTCTGAAAGCAAAAGTCAGCTTCATTAGGTGTTATAAATCAGCACTTTTTTTTTGTTTGTTTGGTTGGTTTTTTAATGACAATGTTTCTTCTAGCAAGATGCTTTTGTCTTCATTTTCCATTATATTTGGATAGGCCTAGGATTCTTTTGAATCTTCTTGTGCTTGAAGAGTTAATCTGAAATGGCAGTGAGAGGCTAATGTTAATTTAGCATATAAATGAAGGTGAGGACTGGAGGTATTCCAAGGCATAGTGGGTGTCATGCACAGCATTGTACTTTCCCTTGGGAAAGGGCTTTTGGCACATTTCAGGGGATATTTCCCCAAAGCAGGCACAGGTTTTCTGTATCATCTAAAAGCTACTTTTCAGAAATGCTGGTTAGCCCAATGCTGTGTTTTATTGTAAGGCACAACTTATGTTGAATTCTGTCATTCCTGGTCTCTGGTACCTTGTACTGTTCCACAGGGTTTTCTCAATATCCAAAAATTATCCCAAAAGTATTCGAGGAGGAAAGGACACTCCTGGCTTTTGGGGCATTATTTTCTTTCCTGACACCTTCATGCACTGAGTCACCATCTTTGAAGATAAACCCAGCATCCAGTGGGGGCTTGTAAGTGTTTTCACGCTGATGGAAAAACGTTGTGCAACTTGGCCTGAGGCCAGTTTGGTTCCTTGCCTTGGAAACCAGTCTCCTTGCTCAGCCTCCTGCCCCTCTCCAGTACTGCCATTCCTCTTTTCCACTCTTGCAGATGGTCATGCAGGGAGGTTATGATAAAATGCTGAGTGCTGGCAGGGTCAGAGTTAACCTCAGATGTCTGTGGCAGCTTCAGCTTTGCATGAACAGGGGTCACAGCCCCTGAACAGTGACATGAGACCTCAAGCTCTCCTGTTACTACGGTGTTTCCTCCATGGAATCAGTCCATGTCCTGGACATCCATTACAACACCTTGCTGATGTCTTCATTGCCCTACTGAGAGGCAGCCTTCACCACTGCGATGCTGTGGCTGCTGTCACCAAAGCAAAGACAGATGATGTCTCATTTACACTGAGTGCAAATGTGAGGGTGATGTTCAGCTTAAAGAATTCCCCCTGTATTTAGATTTTCCTTCCTGCTGTGCCTGCAGAGAATTGTACCAGGATAACTGAGTGCCTGGGTTAGCAGTCATGGTGCTGTAGCTTGTAGGTATGAGTGGTGATTTTGATTTTAAGAATTTCAGCCAGAATTTTGAATTTCCTTTGACTTACACATTGAGATTTGGCATTCAGCCAGAGCTGCAGCTTTATAATAATGCTTAATAATGACAGAAGTCATATTCTCAAATGTCTGCATAAATGTCAACTAATCAGCATACCTCTTGCTAGGGCAGTATCTGTATTTTTGCTTTACAGATAAAGAATTGAGACCAGAGGCACATCTTTTGTCTAAGCCCCCTCCATTAATGGCAATAAATTAATGTTAAAAGTATGCATACAATGCAAGATTTCCTAGCTCTGGTCCCTGTTTCTTGTGCACTAGCACATGCTGGTGAGACATTTTCTCTTAGATGCTTTCCTGTTGAGAACATTGCTTTTCCTCTGAAGTTACAGTGGCAGAGGTTCCTGGAGGAATTCTGTTTTCTGTACAGGTGATGTTTCTCCCCTAACAGCAGTCAGAGACTAATGCTGAAAAAAGACTGGAGAATGTGTTCCCCTAAATTCTTCCATCTTCCTAGGTGATCTCCAGCTGTTTGCTGAGAGCTAGTGCATTGAGTAAAAAAGAACAATTTCTAATCAGTGTGTTTGTTACTATAAAGTCAAGTGCAAGTGGTAATAGAAAAATTGATAACACTTTTTTTAAACAAAAATCATTATGAGAAGATTCCCTGTCACTGGTAAGTATCAGACCGATTTCCACAGTTTTCCTTTTTTTCCCCTCCATACTAATACTCGAGGAAAGTTTTTGGACCATTTCTTGTCAGGATCTCTCTACCTGCAGCACCATTAAAGTGGGTGAAACCCTATCAAGAGGTTTTACTGCTTATTTTGTCTTACTGATGAAGGGTAAGCTCTAGTTCTACACAGAGCCGAATCCAGTCCCAAAAGAGTTGTAGCTGCATGAGGCATGCATGGAGTGGAATTTCACTTTTCTAGGCTGGCCTGTGCATATGTATAATCTTATTTTTGATCTCCATGAGATGGATTTTTCATACTCTCCTTCTTCCCTGTCTTTTTTTTACGTGTCTCCTGTGCAAGGCATGTATCTGCTTGCTGACCGTTAGCCTTCCAACCAGGGAGGCAATGCAGATGCTCCATGACCCCTTGACTTCATACGCAAACCTGATGCCCAGGGCTGGGGGTTTTATCCCAGGGGATGAGGACTGGGAGAGGTGTCCCACTGTCTGCACAAGGCCCCTTGGAAAGATTCAAGGTTTTAGTCTACTACATAGCCTGATGACGATGAATCTATCTACAACAGTCCTCTGCAGCCCCAGCATCCTACTTGTGTGGTTAATAAGTATATTTAGCAAGATCAGACACTGCCTCGAAGTACTCCTGCAGCAGATTCATCCTGGCTTGGACAGCAGCTCTGCTACTTGGCTGGAGTTTGCTGGATGCTGCTCACAAATGGGAATGGATTTAGAGGCTGGGTTTCTGTTGGGTCCAGCTCTAATACCCTTGTCAGTGATTTAGAAGGGAACACAAATGCTGATGATATTGATTTTTATACTTGATACCAAAATGGGAGTCCTTGCCTGTATTGTCAAGGGCAAAGAAATACCCCTAAGGGGACCTAGAGGGTATTGGCAGAGAGATTTGTAAAATAGGAACAGGGTTATAGATATTTTTTCTCTGTCTAGAGAAAAATCAGAAGCATGAAAGACTGAAGAGGAATTTGGAAAAGAGCAAGGTCTGATATGGTCCTGGAGGTGATAAGAACAAATCAGGAATGAGTTCCAGCGCAACATGGCTGTGAAGGAAAGATTTGCCATATGGCAAATAATCCTTAGGGAATTACCACAGAACAGGGCAGACAGGCCATTTGACTACCATGGATGACCCTGTGGGGCTGCATCCCTTGGGAGTTGCTCCATGGCAGTGAGCAAAGTTGAGGAGGGGGTGCTGGATTTTTTCAGGAAAAAAAATGCAATTTTTAAATGAATTGAAATTGTTTATCATTTTCTGCCAAATGGGATGACTCATTCTGGCAGTCTGCCCTCTCCACCCACCCCCTCAGACAAACAAACAAAGCCAATAAATTGCAAAAAATAAAATAATCTGAAAAGATAACAATTTGAAATTTTCCTTTTGATATATTCAAAACAAAGGGCTTAATGGGTTTTTAAGACATGATTTCAGAGCTCGATTCAATGACCATAACTTGAAAAAATGAGGTAAAAATAACTCTGAAAATAAAATGCTTCATTCTGAGTTAGAGAAACATTTTGTTCAGTGAGACGCACAAAGCATTCGGTTTTGGGCCAATATGAAATGATTTTTTTTCCTAGCAATCTCTTGGTTGAGGCACTGAACCAAGAAGCCAATTATTCGCAGAGCTGTAGCAAGATTAAGGTAAGGATGGAAAGCAGAGCTGAACTGAGAAACTGAGGGAGAAAACTTGGGGTTGAATGTCCAAGCCAATCTTCATTCCTTTGAGTGAAACATGGTAGTTGATGGAGTAAGCACAGGGACCCTTTGCCATCAGCCCAAGCAGGTGGGCTGCCTGCCAGGAGACAAAACTGGCAATGCCCTTGTAGCATCCATCAGTCCCTAGTGGCACAGGAGCAGAGTGGGGTGCTGTGATGGGTTAGTGTGACCCGAGAGATGTCCTGCACCCATTGGAGTAGTGCAGGGGCCACACTGTGGTGCTCCTGGGGTTGTGTCCTCAGCCTGCACCGCAGCTGCTGAAAATGCAGCATTGTCTGGGAGGGGAAAAAAATATAGAAGGAAAAAAAAAAAAAGGAAGAGTCTTCTGCCAAGAAGCTGCCGTAAGCTCTGCGGAGTGTGACTTTGGGCAGGGAGGAGTGGAGTACTGCCTGCATACTGCTAGGCTAGGGAAGAGCTGCTGCTTGGCTCTGAGCTGTGGCTCACACCAAGGATTGTCTTTTTGAAGCTCTGGTGCTGTGTCCACTGCCCTCCAGCACCACCCCACGCTC
>JAAGNO010001906.1:0-17752 GCA_033439905.1 Ceryle rudis
AAACTGTTTTATTTTAATCCATGAACAGTTATTCTAAATAATTCTCTGTGTGAATGTGAGGGATCCTCTACCCTGATTGCATTCTAATCTGAGAACATTCAGGCAGGTTGCCCATGACAAATGTCATAGCTTAGCTTACTTGCTCTTTTCCACAGAAAGAGCAGGTTGGGGGCAGATCTGAGGCGATGCGAGCGTCTAATCTCTGTTTTTGAAGCTCACTGGCACATTAAGGTTGACGGAACTTTCGCACGCTAGGGGAGCAAAAAACAGGGGTGCTGAGGTTCACAGACTCCAGATGTTTGAAGAAAACAATCTTCCAGGTGGCCTAGCGGTAAGGATGGTGAGGAAAAGAAAAGATGCAGGAAGGTTGTCGAGATTCTGTCTCCTTAGGGAATCGAGACTTTTTAAGATGTGTTTAGAAGGGAACAGAAAGGGTTTCAGACCCTGCAACAGAAAATAATTAAAAAAATGAAGCAAGCAACCAAACAAAACCAACAAACAAACAATTTAAGTGGTTTTGAAAACTATGTTGCTTTTCTTACTGTAGAATGCCTTCAAGGATTGTAACTTATATTGACTATATTGGGAGAATAGTTTAGAATTCACGACCTTTAAGGGGGAGAGGAAGCTCCCTTCCTTACAGTTTCAGGAAAGCGACTTTTCCGAATCATACCAAGGTACTGCTTTCCTGGTGCTTTCAGGATTTAAATCCTGAGATGCCTCCAGCAGTATAGGGGCAGGAGACTGAAGAAGACATTGGGGAAAATGATAGTCAAAGTCCCAGGATTAGGAAGAGCCATGGGATGGTGAGGTTTCTTGAGACAATCCCCATCTAATTTAGTGAGGTTGCAGGGCAGAAGAGCCTGAGGGATGCAGAGAGTCAGAGGAGCTGATCTGGCAGTCATGAGTGGAGTCAGGACACCCCAGGGACTTGAGGGCTGGATAACACGGGGGGTAACTGAGCATGGAGGTCACTGATGAATCTTTGGAGCCTAATCCTGCAAAGCACTGTAGGCGCAGTGTGAGCGGGGGGCGAGGGTGGAAGCTGAGTCATACGTCTGGGGCGGCCACGGCATATCTGTACAGAAAGAGGGGAGGGGGTGGAGGGGACAGGACAAAAAGAGAACGAAAAGATGAGGAAGAAGCATATAAAGATAGGCGGGGAGGCGGCAGATCTTCTCATCGAAAGATGCTGAGATCATCCAGAGGCTCCTCCGTGATTTATAGTATCCTGCTCTCGTTCTGGTAGAGGGTTAGGAGGCTGATGAGTGTATCTCTGATGCGGGGTGGGGACAGATTGCAGAGGTTAGTACAACACAAGGGAAACCTACTCAGACAAAAACAATTGGTATTGCTGGTACTTGGGCTGCATTGCACTGCAGTGCAGGGAGCTCACAGCAACTTCAGCCTTAGGAGAGAGAGGGAGATGCGAATTGATCTGTAGAGGTGGCACAAACTATGTCAGAAACGACTGCTTTGTGAGTGAATTGCAGATAGAACTGTCAGCAGAGCTGTAAAGAGATTTTGAAATGAACTTCTTGATGAATTTACAATTAACCACAAAGGATTTTTTTTTTTGGGGGGGGGGGGAGAAGCAACACCCAAGTCAATTAAAGTTCTTTGAGTAGAATAATTATAAATAGTGTACTTCTGCCAGAAGTTGTTTTCCTCTGAGTTCTCTATGGGAAAAAAACCCTATTTTAACTATGTCATCCAGAATAATTGAGGTTTTACAATGGATTTTCTTTTCATGGATTGAAGTCCGTGCAGGAGTGAAAACTACCACTGCACTGTTTCATGCAATATTTGTATTTTTCCCTGTATTTAAGCATTTATTTAGCATTTTCATAGAGAACAAGGCGTCATGGTAAACTGGAGATCCATTCCTTCCCTGCCACCTAGCCATTTTCTGCAATTTTACTAAATGATAATACGCTTTAAATCTTCCTAGTTTGGTGCTTATTTTGTGGTGTTTTTTTTTTTAATTTTTTTTTCTGATTTTTTTGTTTGTTTGTTGGTTTGTTTGTTTTGTTTTGTTTTTAATCTATCTACATAATGTGGAAATGAGAAACATTGCTTTTTTGTATTTCACAGAAACACAGAATTGTCTAAAACACATTCACAGTAAATTCTAAGCAGACTGTTATTTATATTTGGATGAAAGCTTTGCAAAGGCCAAATATTGACAAAAAGACAGCCTGTCAATTAAAATTATTGACATACATTGAGTCTCCAAAATTTTTCAAATGATATTCAAAGAAAAAGAAGAAAAAAACATTTAATGTCTGTATTTCTGAAGCTGTATTCCTATTGCTTATTTAATAAAAAAGACCCTGAAAATTGGTGCTACAGATTAGACATAGGCTTTCTCTGATGGCAAGTTAATGTAAAATCATGTCATTGCATTCTGGAAAAATAGATTTGTATTTGGCCAAATGAGAACCAAACAATTGTTTTCTGATTATATATTTGAGAAATCTGCTTAGTTTTTAGTAAAAGAAAGGTGTTACATTTTTTCTCAGTTCTGAGCAACATGCAAGAAAGACGTTTGCAACAAAGGAAAATCACACAAAGTGTTCATTTATGTTTGCAAAACATGGTGCTACCTCAGGTGACAATGTGAAACCTATAATCAAGATTATATGTGCCTGACTGTACAAGCTTGTATAAATTGCTTGCAATAATGGCAGATTTCAAATTATTTTTTTTAATGATGTGTTCTAAAGCACAGAGGAGACAGGTTTATCCACAGTGGTCCTGATTGTGCCATTAAAATCAGTGTGAATTGTATTGTACATTTCAGTGGGAAGTAGAATGAATCCAGCTATATAATTATCTAGGGCTTTTTTATATGAAAATAGTGTTAATAAAGATTTTTCACTTTCTTAGTCATATAAAAGTTGTTTCAGCATCACAGGCAGACCATTGGGGCCGTATGTCATGAATCTTTGCAACTCATATCAATGCTTGTTTAAACAAAAGCTCATCAGTTAGATTAAATGTGTTTGCAAACATGTGATAGGGAACCCACAGCTGCTGCCACTGCCTTCGTATTATGTAGTACGTAACGTTTTCCTATTAAAACCAGAATCGAGTCCTTTTTAAAATGATTCAGAAGACTGGATTTGGAGCTTGTCTTCTTCTAAATGTTTGTAAGCAGTAAAATGGAAAAATTAATTGAAAGTGTGCCCAAAGTATTAATACTGGGAAGAAAAAACAGGTTTTTCTTTTTTCTTTTAAATTAGCAAACTCCTTCAATTTTGAAATATATGTTATATATTCTCTAGTAATCATGTTACAAAACATGATAGGCCTTTTTTTCCCCTAAAAGTCTGGTTGATAGCCTCACAGTCTTTTAGTTTATCTTTGATTTTGTGTATTGCTATGTGGTTCTTCTAGAGACATTCTAAACATGTAGATTACCTATTCTCATGTAAATACATACGTTGCCATGTCTGTGATATATTAGTCAGATTTGCTTTCAAATTACCGTTTTTATGTCAGCAAAAGATAAATATGTGTGCATTAAATATAATCAAATCCAAATGTCTTTAGCATGATTATTATTGAAACCGGTGTCCTCTTATAAAAATAAGCAAACAGAGCGGGTAAAGCAACACAGTGCATGTCCTTTCCTTTCTGTGGTTTGAACTCTCGGTTACTTTCCCACCCAAAGAGGCTAATAAAAGTTTAAAATGTTGCAGAAACAACAATTAAATTGCTTAAGGTGTAGTTTCTTGTAATATGTTTAAGATCCTATGGGTCTTTCATTTTGAAGGCTGAGTTCTTACCTCTGTTTGTCTGCGTTTTCTCTGAACAGCTGCCGACAGTAAAGACTTGCCATGCATCAACAAAATGTCAAAGACTTTTGTAATTAGGTGGGCATTCCATACAAATACTTCTAATTAAACTAAAAATGCACCGTATTGAAAATATGAACAACACCTACCGTGTAATGTAGCTGTTTCAACACACAATGCGTATAGCTTTATATTGATCTCAGAAATTGGCTCATGAAAAATATGATGTTGCTGCAGCTTCATGTTTCCTTGCCAGCAGCAAGATTTTTTTCAAAGACAAAGCAGCATCCCTGTAGCTGTCTCTCTGCTTCTCAGCGGGTTATTTTTGTGATCATGATTGTGTGGGTCTAGTTACATGCTTTGTTCTAGGATGGTAGTCTGTGTCTCACAAGCGTGTCTAGCTTTTTGAATTGAAATCCGTGCTAAATGAATAGAGTTTGTAGTAGCATTAAAGCATCCTGCAGGTTGTTCTTTTTTTTTTTTTTCCTTTAATGATCATATTTTTGTGTGTGTGCGTAGCAAAAAGCTTTGTGAAATACCTCATGAAAACTAATTAGTTAGAAATACGCGTAACCATGGAACTGAGAGGTGATATTGCTCATAGGATCTCATAGGGCCTCTGGGTCTTTAAGTGGCACCATTTTCATGCCATCTAGAGCAGGAGGATACACTTCTTTTTCTGTAAGAGTGATAATCCCAAGAGGCTGGTTTTGCAAACCGAATTCTCCCTCTCTCCCGTCTGACCATGGCAGATTTGCGTTTATCCCAGAATCCCAGACATTACTACAGCTTTACACATGAAGTGGTCCTCTGAACTGCTCCTAAGGCTGAGAAATGAATGATTCCTTGGAGAAGCACTTCCAGCTGGAAATCACTGCTCTCTAATGTGTAGGTTTTTTGTTGTTTCTCTTTTATTGATGTGGATTCCTGAAATCTTGCCTCTTGGACACCTGGTGGTGGTTTGTCTCACATCCTTGATGTCTATAAAAATGGGACAAAATATATATTTATTTTCATTAAAAAGGAACACACTTGAAAATTCCATCAAAATATATCCAAGCACCAGACAATGAAGATCAACAGTGTACTTTTCCATTTCCTGACCATGGTGAAAGCTCTCTGCAGCACACTTGGGATATCTTTCATGTAGCCATATAAAGGTACCAGATACTATTTGGCATTTTCCTTTTTAACTCTCAAGCCAACAGAGTAAGTAGCTTGGTACATACTATGGAAGACCCTGCAGTGACAGCTTGTTACTGCTTTTTGAGGGGATTTATGTACCTTTGAATAGCTGGAGTTCTGCTTCACAAGTCATATGAGGCTGGTCCTGAAAGGAAAGGTAAGACCAAGTGTTGCCATGGTCTCCTATGAGTCTAGAAAATGCATATTCTTGATTTTACAAAACAAATTTCTCCTCACTTCTTACTGAGCTGCAGTTGAGATGGTTTTAATCAACAAGTTAAAGGAAGATATTTCTAAATGCAGTAGGTGAAGATACCAAATGTTAACATTTCGTGCATCTTGGCCTCATACTTTTCATACTGATATGTAGCTATGCAGTTAGTGGTGGCTTTGGCTTTTGGACAGTATTCTTCTTGGTGTCTAGATATCACCTATCATGAGCAGGACTCACTGACTCTCTTCACTTGCAGCTGGTGCACAGACTGCCACTGCCACTCAGTTCACTGGCTCTTTTAACATACTTATTCAGTATGCAAGCTGCACCTTATTGTCAAATAACTGTTATTTCCTCTCAGTTTTGTTAAATCAAGTTCTGACAACAGGGAGAGTGTTGAAGAAAAGTGCACTTAATGATGTAAGACATATAACTAACAAACTCATTACTGTGCCTAGAAATCTTGTGAGGGTGATCTGTTCATGAAAAATAAAAAAAAATATTAAGGCTTTTGGGAGTCTCTGCTATGCAGATGTCTTTCCCTCAATACGCCATCTCATCACTAGCTGCAGTATACTGTAGACATAATGAAGACATTTAAAATAGCTAGTTTCTGTTGCCATCTAGTATACAAGTATGAAGCTCTGAGTGAACCGCAGACATGCTTGAGGGTATCCCAAAGTGTGGACCATGATACAGATAGATTGCCCTCCATTCAAAGCTACCTAGTTTAAAACTTGCAAGAAGGATTCTGCACAACACTACTGCAATGCAAAAGAATAATGGAATAATGTATATTTGAAGGGACTCCTTGAAGTAATTTAATCTACTTCCCTTCTAAATGCAGGCCCAAATTTTATAGTTAGATTGGGTTGCTCATGGCCTTGCCTAATCAAAGTCTGAATATCTTTAGGAATGGGGACCCCAAAGCTTCTCTGTGCAACCACTCCTGTGCTTCACCAGCCTCATCATGAAGAATTTATTCCTTATAACTAGGTTTTGGTAAGGGGGGAAAAATTTGACATAATAATCTAGATGTCATTTCACAAAGAGAGGGGAATAATTACCGCATGTAAAACTCTTGCTAATGCATTCCAGGAAAATGGTTATCCTTCATTACCATGGGACACACCATGGAGTATAGCAGCATAAGTTAAAATGGGGTCCCTTTGCCATAATACTGGCATTGGTACAGAGTCCTTGATTTTTCTTGTAGAAGATGTTTCCCATTATCTCTTAGAAAAGTGTTACTCTGTATGATTTTTGAAGTGTGGTATTCCATGAAAAATATTTTGAGACATGGCTGCCTATAAACAGCATGAAGACAAATGTCCCACTGAGCTATCAAGTATTATGCAGAGGATCAAGTGTCATTTAACAAAAATGTTCTCCACAGGTGGCTTCACCTCAGTTCTGAAAGGAGGGACATGACAGATTATTATAGATCTACATACATACATATATTGACTAGTTTAGGTCCCAGTACACCCCACTGAAATTCAAATGAGGTGAATGAAATTACATTCTATGCAAATTTGGCTCAGAAACTGTCAGTACAGAGGTTTTGCTGGAGAAAAAGGGCCATATAAGTTGCTGATCTATTTCCTCTGATAATTATTTTCTCTTTGATTTTACATAGTCTTAACTACGTTGACAAATAAACACTTGACCAGAAAATATGCATCCTTCTGAGCCTGCATGTATTCAGAGATATCTAAAACTTCTGTTTCAATAGAACCTACATGATTAGCCTTGGCAGATATTATTGTGTTAATTAGTGTGGAAAAATTCAGATGGATGTGTTTGTTAATATCATAAATCAAGAAATCACTTGTCTTCTTTATAGGTGTATATCTACCTTATAAAATTTTATAAAGTCATACCTTCAGCTTTAAAGAGGAAAAAAATATATTTTCTGCATAAGTCTTTTGATCCTTTTTTTAGCACTTACACCTAAAAGGAATGAAGTTGGAAATGACAAGAGGAAAAGTAACTTTTAAAGGAAATAAAAGCCTTTTAAGATATATTTTATGCATTGTATGCTATTTCATATATAGCTGCTCTTACATGCTTCCCCACATATCTTGTAACTTAGAAGGCTTGTGCACTTGCATGGATCTGAAGTAAAAACAGGAGAGAGGAGAGCATGGAAAACAAAAAACTACATATATAGTGGTAGTAATGTCACAAAAACTGGTAGAAAAATCGGTTATATCTGCAATCACTTTCAAATACTTTTTAAAACAGAGTGTTACTCTAGTTGATGACATCTCTTCAGTTCCATATATCATCATGGTCTCATCTAGCCTCATTAGAATTTATGAAGTGTTGCTCCTATCACTTGCATGATGTGACTACTTACGCATTAATTTCAGAAAAAAGCTTTTCCTTATAGCATAACCTCTATATGGAGTGAGTAGTCAGATGAATAAATATTTTGTAGTATTCTAGTTTTTAAATGTTACTACACAATGTAAATGAGGAATGGTATTTGGTTTGTAAACATATATATTACTTATTGTGTAAAGAACAGAAAAATATCAAACCAAATCACACTCTGACTTAAAAAAATATACATCTCCTGTAAGTGTATGACAAGTCAGATTTCTAACTACATTTGCCTGTTGAAGGGATAGTCCCTATAGGCAACAGGAAGTGTACACTTAAAATGCATTCTTTGGTGTTCTAACTTTAATACATTTTGCAGGACTTTCCAAGTTGGTTGGGCCAAGAATGATGCTACAAAAATTCAGACCCCTTACAAGGAAAACTGAAAAGCCTTGTATGTTAGTCTTTGAAAATTTCTTTGGTCCATTTATCTGGAATAGTAATTCCTTTCCAGTCATCTTACTGCCCTTGAATGAAATCCTGAAAGGAAAAAAACCCAAACAACTTGGACACGGAGAAGTGACAATGATTTTCTTAGAATACACAAAAAGGTTGTATGTTAGACTCCATATAGGAATATTTAACAGTTGTTTGCTAAAATGAGTTAAATTTTGAGTTTTCTTTAAATTAAATTGCATGTTCACTTCACATCTGGACTTGGGAGAGTCCAAGCACTTCTTAATTGTAAAACTCAAAAGTTTTGCTTGTAGGTAGTGCTAAGTATCTGAGCCATCTTCTACTCCATAGACATACTCCTTAAACTTTAATATCTAAACAGAAATCTTTAGGTCTATATTTATAATCTCAAATATCATGGATTATCAGAGACACTGGAAATTCTCTCACTAGAAAACCTCTTCCAGCTTTATGCAGTAGATACTTTCATTAAAAAAATAATGGCTTTCAGAGGCAGGCTAGAGTAGAAGACTTCCAGATGTCCCTTCACACCTTCATTATTCTATAATTCTACCGATATGAAGAAATACTGGTATAAAGATCATGTACTACCAAAAATGAATAAATCATGGAACTCAGTCTGCCTCGCCCCACACATGTCAGAATAGCATCTGGTCAAGATCAGGGCCTCTTTTTACAATTACTTACAAATGCAGAAGATGTACACATAGGAGTGAGGAATTTACGATCTGAGATGTAATTTGATTACTGACAGCAAAATACTCTGTCCTATTAAAAGATAAAATGTCTTTTATTTGCTTTTAAATTCTTGCACTGGCACAGACTAAGAGGCAAAATAAAAAGAAATACTTTGATCAAAAATAGTTTAGCTAACAAATGGGTTTACTTGTTCTACAGTTAAAGGGTTTTCTTTTATGGTTAATCTTAAAAAATAATGCAGTCAGATGCAGTATTTAATTTTCACCAATAGTCACTTTTACTAGCTCTCTGTCCAATGTTCTACAGAAGCAATTGTGAAAATTGAAAACACAGAAATATCATTCCTAAAAAACATCTAGTGGAATTTATTCCCCACCCTTCATTACTCTCCCATGAGGCTGGGTGATTTACAGGAGTGCTGTCTTGTAGTTTGTGCACCTAGCTCCTATCCCAGATGAAGTTAGAGGAATACATTGCTGTCCTTACAATTACATATAATCTAATTTATTGCAATAGGGTTGTTTATAAGAATTACTTTACACAAAGGCATAAGTTCTTCCAGAATAAGACCACTTGGCTGATAAAAAGGTATTCTTGTGGCAAATGAGTGTCAACAGTGTAAGTCTTGTAAGTCCTGTTAACAGGCCAGGAGACAGGTAAGAAATGCAATAGAATTACCAATTAAAATTTTTCAGTCAAATGCTGTTGTTTCTTTATTAAATATGTAATGTGCTGTTTGGTCCATTGTATTTCTGGTTATTAGGTAAAAATCTATTTTTTCCTAGTTGGGAGAAATTGGTTTATGTTGTACCTCTTACCCATTAAATACATGCAAGCCACTAGTATGTCTGCATTTCAATATTCAGAAAAGGAAAGAGCTACAAATTCGAATACACTACCTTCCTTCATTCCTGTGACTGGGAAAACGAGTATCTGTGAGCAGAAGTATCCTTTCACTGGCTGAACTCTATGCCAGCATTTTTCTTTAAACTATGTTTTTTGTTAAAATATTAAATTAATTTTTATTTAATATTCTAAAACAGTGGATGTAATAATTATGTGATAGATTTGGTCTTTAATATTCTAATAATTTGCATTTTAATTAGGAGGCTATTTTAATTCAATAAAACTTCCTGAGAAAGTGTATGGGATAACTGGAATAGAGTTGATAGAAGGGGAGCTGTTGCTGTACTTCATAATGGCTCTGTAAATATGTGGAGGTCTTTCAGGTAAGTATTAAAAATACAATTAAGAAAACCTGTTGCCTGCTGGTTTAACAGTGCTATAACAGCATAGAATGCAAGTGGTATATACTGTGCATGTGAACTGTACCACTAAAAGCTGTGGAGGATTCAGGAGAGGAAGAGCACATGCAGTGGACAGAAAAGATATCTTCAAATTCTTGTGAAATTTTGGATTAAATTAAAAACTTTCCTTAATAGGAATGTCCATTGGTCTAGTGGTGCAATCACTGAACATTGCATCAGCTATACAATCTGCAGAACTGAAAGCTGATACACATACATTCAAGGAACTAAGTACTTAATCAATGTGATGTATATCCTGAGACTAGCACATTGTGATGCTTTTAAAAAGGTAATTGTAAGCTATAATCGAGAACTAATTGCTGATGAAGCAAGAATTACTTTTCTAAAATTGCTTTGCTTATTGAATTTAAACATTTATGACAACTGTTTTTTGGGTTTGTGGGTTTTTTATTGAATTTTTTATTGGTTTTTTATTTTATTTTTTTAATAGAAAGGAAAATTACTTTTAGAGCTTGTCTGCTGTGTTTTACTGGAACTTAATTTGTTTATTTTGCCTACCTTGGACCTATGCCTCTACACACATGAGTGAGCTGTTTCTTTTTATATTCTTTTCAGACTACCTCATCCACAGAATAGGCAAGAGACCTGTTTGGAGCATAAAACCAATTTCCTTCATTAGTCAGCTGGCACTGGTGGCATACAGATAATTTTCTGTACTTGAAACAAAAATATTATCTGATATGAGTCATCCAAGGCCCTCCTTGTGGGTGGGTAAGAGAAGTATTAATGCTTCTTTTGAATGAGAAAAGTGATAATAATAGGCTAAGTCTCAAGAGAAAAAAATGGAAATGCTTATAAATGCCAGTTAGTAATGTGGAACATTTAAATAATTTGCTGCCCAAGATAAGGGTAAATGAGAACCCCCTGGAGGAGCCTGTCTGGTGCGAGTAGTGATTCTTCAACATGCTTTGTGAGTGTGTGTGTATAAGTGACGTGCCTATAAAGGGATGGTTCACATCATTTGTGGCATTGAAGGGATGTTATTGATGTGGCATTGTTTCCCTGATTGACTAGTAGTAGTAATATCCATAGTTACACAAAAAGCACGTGTGAACATGGTACCACTATGGAGGTTTTTATACTCGATTACCTGCTGAAGAGCTATGATTGGTTTTGTCCAAGGGCAATGTCACTAAAGAGCCCCTGCCAAACATGGATAATGGTTAATCTGATTGAAGAGAGAAGTCCAACAGAAGTTACTTCAGAACACAGCCAAGCTGGGGTGGTACCTCATTGACTTTTGCAGTGTCAGAGAGCAAGAATATTATTGCTCTAACTCTAGCAAAGATAAAAGTAAATTGGTGAAAAACTGAAGTAACTCTTACCTCTTGGAGAATGTATGGTTTTTAGGGACTAAGCTAGCCTGAGGTTAGACTTTGGGAAATTACCAGATACTTTTCATTTTGTCACAAGTATTCTTGACATTTTTTTTTCCTGACTGTCACTTTAAGTGCTCTAAATATCACCAATATTCCATCTTTTAAAATATGGAGATAACATGAAAAATTAAATAAGGCTGCTTTGTACTTTCTCTCTTAATGGTTTGATTTATCAATTCATATTGAACCTTGGGGATTAGAAGGAAACGATTAATATGGCTTTGTAGCTCCTACATGCTTCACTTCATATTGCTGTAAACAACGAGTACACCTTTTAGCAGGAACACATACAATAAGGAGGGATTTTTTCATTATTAAGCACCTATTATTCATTTTTCAATCTTTAAAGAATAATTCTGACATTTTCTCCCATGGTTTTATTCTAGTTCCTTTTCATGAAAACCCTCCTAATGTGAATTAAGAAAGGAGAACACATACATTCAGTCTTGGCAACTGCTGTGGTAGTATGTCATTATGCCTTCAGAACAGTGAGGTTACCACTTTTACTTGGTGTGCTCCAAACCTAAGACTCAACCAACTTAAGACTTTTGACACCACTCCCTCCAGAAAATGTCTAGTTGCTCCTACTCCCATCTTCATATATGGCAGAACAGATCCTGCTTTGATAATATTTCTAATATGTTATTTGAATGGCAGCACAGGAAATCAAACCCGTGGCTCCTGAGCGCAGCAGCATTGCAAAGATCCTGTTCTTTCGTCCTTCTGTCATTTCAAGGGTTTCTTTCAATGTTATTTTTCTCCTTGCATGAATTGCTACGAATTCATAATACCAGTCAATGTTAAACGCTGTGCAAAATTTTGGTTTGTTTCTTATGTGTTTTTAGCATGCACTCCTAGTAAACTACTGAAGATAATCACTCCGTAAAAGCTGGTACATATTCATTCCAAATGCTACTGGTTTCAGTGTGAGCATTTGGATTAATTCTAATCCAATCCCAAGTGTTCATCCTTACTGTTCCCTGCAAAAAGCCTCTTCAGACTTGAAGAGTATGTTGCTGTTTCATGTGCCAGAACAGAAAAACAAGATCACAGACAGATAACCAGGGCTTGAGGCTAAAACTGGCAGTTAGGCATCTGAAATGAAGTGTGTGTCTCACCACGAAGGAGAAATTAGACAACGTCTGTTTGTAGACTAGACTTGCTACAAATGCCAACAGTGAGCTTTCTACAAGACATTTTGGTAACAGCTATAGTCAGTGATTCCTAATGAAAAATATAGCCATATTTTCCAATGTGTGTCTTTCTCTGGATATTACCACTGCTCTTCCACATGGTAGTTTTTGTCATAACAGGCTTCATAGTTTTGGGTATACTGTTGGGTATACTGTTCTTTATGCTTAAAGCAGTTTTCAACTTTTTTGAATTTAGAGATGCTTTCAGATTTTTCAATGGATGTAAGGAGCCATGTGTAGAGAATTCAAGCCTGCTGGCCATAGTCTTGCTGTCTTTTTTAGCAAGCTTTCCAAGTCCTAAGGGTAGTCTGCAAGTCAGGCAGATACCCTCAGTCTCTGTGAGGATGATGAGTGCCCCAACAGACCTTGTCTGCCCTGATAAGCCCAAGCAAGACCCCCTCATGCAAGCACTTTCTGCCTGCTGGTCCAGGAGTTCTATTTAAGCTCATGCTTCAGCCTGTGAGAGCTGTCAAGGAACAGCAAGCATGAGACAGCTCCAGAAGGGAAGACAAGGCAGGAACTGAGGAAGACCTCAGTGTAGGCAGGGCAGTGCCTTCACTGGTGGAGCACAGTTCCCAGGCAGGGTATGCAGAGATGCAAGAGCAACAGCTTTCCATCAACAGTCTGATGCTCATCAGACAAGGTGTGGAAGTGTTATGTCCAAGATTGGTCATGGAAATTCAGTCTGAGATTCAGGAACAGCAGAGAATAGGAGACAGGTACCCTATGGTGTAGCTCAGGCAGAGCTGGCGTGCCCAATCTGAACTTAAAAGGAACTCGAGTCCATAGCAGAGGATGAGAGTGCCTGGGAGGGGTCCCAGGTGAAGCTATGCAAACCTATTGATGCACTCTGGGCCCTGACAAAACTCTCCAAGAGAAGAAGGAAAAACAATTTCAAAGCAGGGAACTGCAGGAGAATGATCTGCTTCAATGTAGGGTGTAATATCAAGAACCTGAAAACAATTAGGCTAAGAATAGGTGGAAAGAATGAGGATCTCAGTGAATTGGAGAAGTGTCAATGTCTGTAAAGCACATTGAGAAAAAAGGCATTTCTGTCATTCTGCTTTAAAATAAAGAAGAAATGGTTCCATATGGCAGAATTTCTTTCAGCTCACTACTCCCGGTTGCTGTGCAGTCAAAGACAGGGAACAGAACATATTCCAGGGTTGCAAATTAGGTTGTTTTCAAAATAAGCTGAAAGAAATTTACTGAAACTGAAAAAAAAAAAAATGTTCATCAGCTCTTCTGTCTTCATTTTGGTGACTATTCTCTGCTTTCAATGACAAAGCACTGTGTTTGTCCAGTTGTGCTATCCACCTTTAGGTAGCTGACCCAGGGGAAGAAAGCCACACTGAGGTAGTGCTCAGATTGCATAATGTTCTCTGAGATATGGATAAATCCTATTTTGTCAGAGGTCTTAAGTTGCAGAATCTGAAAAACCATGGACTACTGCATCTTCAGTACAGGCTCTGTTCATCAGTCCATTATTTCAGTCTCTTTCTGTGCTCCCTTCTCACTTACGTTACCTAGTCTACAAAATAAAAGCTTAAAAAATTTAGTGAACCCAGTAGGTTTATATAATATAAGATGCTAAAATATTATATTTGTGATTTAGTGGAAGCCATGCATCTAAAGCTACTTGGATTTATTTACTTTAGTCTTCCTACACAGAAAACCTGCATGTGCTAAGGCACAGGTACACCATACAACTTGCAGTAATAATGTGATTCAGGTTAGCAAACCGAAGAGACCTAATTAAATGTGTTGTCAGCAAATGACGCAGTTTGAATATGGCTAGAACCCAAGTTTATGGGAATCTATGAGAAGTTTTTTTTTCCAGTGTGGAATACAATTATGTAAGCAATTTGTGCAATTATAATTCAGTGCAGCCTTAAAAAAAAGGCAGGTGGATTTTTAGCAGCAGCATTTGTATTTGGCGAGGTTAGAGCACTCGTGATTTCCTTTCCTACCCAATTAAGGCCTAGAAAACAAGGACTCAGCATTAATTGTGAAAAAAAAAGTAATTTCCACCTGAAAAATTAAAGGAGAGCTAAGACTTTATGAGTGCAGAATCACTTTGGGTTTTTTGGTTTGTTTGTTTTTTTCTTTAATGCAGCAGAAATAGCACTCTGTTTGGACATCATGTTCCATAGTATTTAAGAGTTGAGGTATGTCTGAAGCAGAGCGATACATTAATGTGATCACAGGCTTTCAGTAAAAATAATGTATCTGGCATGGTGCAGAAAACAGTCCTAGGAAAATTCTAAAGGGATAGGAAAAGAAAGAAAAGATTGGTGTACATAATCTGGAATATAAATAATACATTTATTTTTTTTCCACTAAATAACTCAGGAAGTACCTGGTTCTTTAAGAAGAACAGATAAAATCTAAGGTGGATGTAAAACCAAATCAGTTTGTTTTCAAGAAGGAATGTAGCAATCTTGATTGCACTCGTACAAAAATATTTGAGAAGAATTTAGATTTACAGGCTACTTTTAAAACAGTTATCTGTTCATTAACCTCTTTCCTTTTTTATATAAGATTCCAAGATGTTTTAAGACAGATCAACAACTTCTAGTTATTACAGAATGAAAATTAAATTAAAACTATATAAAGATTTTAAATTTAATTCCTACTTAAATATGCAGGATTTTTTTTTTCTATTTATAGATCTGTTTGAAAGCACTGAAAATATATTTTGCCAAGGTACCTGTTATCTGCATATTATCAGACTTCTTTATTGCAGGTCTTTATGAATGTTCTTCCTGTCATTCCTGATTATAGCTGAGTTTCCATATTAATGAATTTCCATGTCACAGACTCTGAAAGTCTTCTTACATGCAAGTACACTTCTTATAAACTCTATTCCTGCCTTATTCTGCATAATGAACTGGACCTGATGTCTACAGCTTCTACTTCTGTAGTTAAGGAGTGTTCTATTTTGAGTTTGCCTTTTTTTTTTTGAGTTGTGTTCCCTCTGAGGTAGCCAGTTTATGGAAAAAAAACACAAAGAAGAAATTATCTACAATTCAAAAAGCAATGTGTTGAAATTACCAAATATGAAGACCTATTTTGATATCTGCCTGTATCAAGTTGGGCAAGTGACCTAACTTTTCTGTGCTTCAGTTGCTCCTATTTCAAAGCAGGAAAGAGAAAATCATTAAATATCCTACCGATGTAGCTTATCTAACGTACTTGTCTAAAACCAAATTCACATGCTTTTTACATTTATAGTTTAGAACATTTTTTATATGTTTTTTTCCTGCATTTATGATTATGGGGAGATTTATAGGGCACCGGGCCTTATGGCAGCAGACAGAGTTCATCTGTCTCAAAGAGGGAAAAAGGTTTTTGCTTGTGAGTTGGCAGGGCTCATTGAGAGGGCTTTAAACTAGACTCAGATGGGGAAAGGGATGAAACTAGGCTCACTAGAGATGAGCCTGGGTGTGGCACGCCAATGTCAGGGGTGAAACTGATAGCCCAGCTTAAGTGCATGTACACCAATGCACACAGCACAGGCAACAAACAGGGAGCTGGGAGCCATTGTGCTGCAGGACAGCTATGACATAGTTGCCATCACAGAAATGTGGTGGGATGACTCTCATGACTGGAATGCTGCAATGAATGGCTACAAGGTCTTTAGAAGGGATAGGCAAGGAAGAAGAGGCAGTGGGGTGGCTCTGTACATTATGGAGTGTTTTGATTGTATAGAGATTAATGATGGTGATGGCAAGGTTGAGTGCTTATGTATAAGGGTAAGGAAGAAGCCCACTAAGGTAGATATCCTGTTGGGAGTCTGTTATAGACCACCCAAACAGGATGAAGAAGCTGATGAAGTGTTCTGTAGGCAGCTAGCAGAAATACCAAAATCACCAGCCCTCATTCTTGTGGGGGACTTCAACTTTCCAGACATCTGCTGGAAATACAACACAACAGACAGTCCAAGAGGTTCCTGACTTAGCTGGTAAGTGAACCCACCAGTGGAGGTGCCTTGCTAGATCTGCTGTTTATTAACAGAGAAGGACTGGTGGGTGATGTGGTGGTTGGAGGCCATCTTGGGCTTAGCAGCCATGAAATGAGAGAGTTCACAATTCTTAGTGGAGTAAGAAGGGAGGGTCAGCAGAGCCACTACTATGGACTTCCAGAAGGCTGACTTTGGCCTGTTCTGAACTCTGGTTGCAAACGTCCCTTGGGAGGCAGTCCTGAAGGAAAAATGGGTCCAGGAAGGCTAGACATTATTTGAGAAGAAAGTCTTAGAGGCATAGGTACAGGCTGTCCCCATGTGCCATAAGACGAGCTGTCAGGGTAAATTACTGGCCTGGATGAACAGGGAGCTTTTTAAAAGAGAAGAGTTTACCAACTTTGGAAGAAGGGGCAGTCATCTCAAGAAGAGTACAGGGATCTAGTTAGGTCATGCAGAGAGAACATCAGAAAGGTGAAAGTCCTGCTAGAACTCAATCCGACTACTGTTGTAAAGGATAATAATGACAAAAAGAGAGCCAAGTAGAACCTTCAGCCATTATTGGATGCAGAGGGGAACATCACCACCAAGGATGAGGAAAAGACAGGTACTGAAGGCCTTCTTTGCCTCAGTCTTCAATAGTCAGACCACTTATCCTCAGGATATTCATCACCCCGAGCTAGAAGATAGGGCTGGCAACCAGAGTAAAGCTTCCCTGTAGGGGGACAGCCTGCTTCACCATGGTCTTCACCATGGCTGCAGGGGATCGCTTCTCTGGGACCTGGAACACCTCCTCCCCCTCCTTCTTTACTGGCCTTGGTGTCTGCAGAGTTGTTTCTTTCACATATTCTCACTCCTCTACTTCAGCTGCTGTTGTGTGGCAGGTTTTTTTCCCCTCTTCTTAACTATATTATCACAGAGGTGCTACCACCACCACCGCTGATTGACTTGGTCTTCGCCAGTGGTGAGTTTATCTTGGAGCAAGGTGGCATTGCCTCTATGGACACAGCAGCTTCTCACAGAAGTGGCTCCTCTATGCCCTTCTGCTGCCAAAACCTTGCCACACAAACCCAGTACAGCCAGCAGGCCCAAGTATTTCTGTTTTGATTGAACTTCTGAAATTTTCTCATCCAAAGCTGGTTGTTGCTAATGAATTGTTTATAGTAAAGTTTTTCATTATATGTATGC
>JAAGNO010001907.1:7647-18293 GCA_033439905.1 Ceryle rudis
CACAAGAACAAGGCAGAGGTGGAGAATCACCACCCTTGACCTGCAGGCCACACTTCCTTTGATGCAGCCCAGGATATGGTTGGCTTTCTGGGCTGCAGGCACACATTGCTGGCGCATGCTCATCCACCGGTAACCCCAAACCCTTCTCCACAGGGCTGCTCTCAATCCACTCATCACCCAGCCTGTATTTGTGCTTGGGATTGCCTCAGCCCAGGCATGTGATGCTAGATACAGAAGTCAGGTTTCCAGTTTTTGTTTGTCCCTACAGGAGTACCAAGAGTCACCTGCAGGAAAGGCTGAGTGCCAGCTGGAATCATCCTTATGAGATGAATGCGCTTCTCATGAAAATCAATCTGTGCTCAACACGAATCAGCCTGCTTTATGTTCAGCTGTAATGCTGCCATAAGATTCCGTGAAGGAGGTTTATAAATCTTCCAAAGCCACTTTCAACATTCATTTCTTTATGTGATTATTTTATTCTAGTGCCTGTGAGCATCTGTTATAAGCTTATAGTGGAATCTTGTCAAATGAACGGTGACAGCACTTGGGTGTTAAAGCGTCAGAGCATCCAAAAAAAACCCCAGAAGCAATGGTGGAGGAGTAGGTATCGGGGAAATTTTGCTGCCACTCATAACTTACTCACACTGGCATAAGCTTGGGAGTAGCTTTGTTTGGGCTGATAAATAACTATAATAATAATGAAAACATCTTTTCATCTGTTCCTTTCCAAGCATTGAATCAAGCTAGGTAAGTTACAATTACTATTTTAGAGAGAGGGATGTTATTTGCCTGGGACTGACCGAAGTTTCAGAGCAGATGCCAGGTGTCCTGATGTCCTAGTACTCCCCTCCTGCCTCTAAGTAATGTGATATGACTTTTGATTAAAAAATACCCTGATTTGGTAACAGCAGGTTTATTGTCAGAACAAAAAGATAACCAGCCCGCTTGTGATGTGCAGCAGGTAAATAAACGGGGAGTCTAAATGCTCAGTTCCCTCCTGTCAGATAAGCTGAGCGCTATGGCCGGATGCAGCCACGTGGATGTCCTCACGCTGTTTCACCATATGCCTCTGCACTAGCATAGCTGTCTTTTGAAGGAGAGAAGCCCTGCCCTTGAGAGAGGTTTTGCTTTGTGTTGAGACTTCACTGAACTAGTGAAAAGGGTGGGGGAGTGTTGAGTGTGCCAGGTACAGTTTTGTTTCATAACAAAAAGATGCTTAGGGCCATATTAAGGCTAAAGAGTAATAGACATCAGATGGCTTACTGTGTTGGGTTGCTATTTCTAGAGTTACTGGGGAAGGTTAAGGGGCCTCTAGGCTGTATGTGTGGGACATGAGATAGAATGGCACAATTTCCTTTTCCCTTCCTATGGTACCATCATAAAATGGTTTTGAACTGTTGACCCCGAGACTTCTTTTGTCTGTTAAAGGACTTGTGTAATTCCTACTAACTTTCTGATTTGTGAATCTTTTGAATGGGTGTTTAAATTAAGTGATTTTTATTTGAAGTTATGCTCTGAACAAGAGTACAAAGTGTGGTGTATTTTGAGTGATCCATCGCTTGTTGGCATCTGGGACCCATCATGTATCTGAACCCTTCCCTTTTGAGATGTGTTGTGATCTAACAAGAGTTTACTTTCCTAATAAGCTGATTTCTCCTTCTCTGGTTAAATAAATAAATAAATAAATAAATCGTAAATGTAGATGTGTTTAACATCAAACTAAGCCTTCACTGATCTGATTGTTCCAGCTGCTATCTGGAAGCAGGCTGGAGAAGCAAGAGGTGGAAGGAGATCAGGCACTGTTCAGAAAACAGCAGCTTAATCTCAGTGTAAACTGACAAGTAGCCAAACTGTGTAATTCCATTTTTCTGATAAACACTGCATTGTGGCACTTGGTTTGAGATGTGAGGAAGGGTTTCCATGTTCCTACAGAGCTTCTCTTCTGGCTGTTCCTGGATAACATATGTGGGTAGGAAGTGACGTATGACTGGGGCTTTCTCTGCATGATGGAAAACACATTCAGGAAATATTTTTGGGAGTCATGATGTTTGTGTGCATCACTATTTTGTCAGAATGATGGAATTGCCATATAATGAAAAAAGGGTTGCCTATAGCCTAGGGAGGGAAGAGGTGATTTTGTTTCTTCTTCTCTAACTTTATAGTAAATAATTTGCATTATAAGTAAACCTAGCCTTTAAGCTGTATTTAAATCTATAAAATATGTTTAATACATGTGTTAATAGGAAAAGCTGATCAATAATGTGATCAGTAAGTGATACTGTTTAATAAAAACAAAAACCCAAACATCTTTGATTGTTTTTCCTGATGCTCCAGCTCAAATGTAAAATCATCCTGTGAAGGGACTTCATGAATACTCTTTCCTGTGGAAGTTAATAGTGCATTAAATTCTAGTTCTGTTTTATTCTAGACTATTTTCACATTCCATAGACTTAAGGGAGTAGTCGGTAATGTATCTTCCCATGCAGTATAATTAATGAGGGAGAAAAGCTGGCAAGAGAAAAGTATAAATTTCATATATAGCAGCTATGTAAACTGGTTTTGGTCAGAAGTAAAATCAAAGATGGGTTTCTTCATGCGTGACTTGAGGCTGCCAAGCTACTTTTACTCGTCCTTTTTGTGTATAGCTCTTACTTTTAGGTAGTTGTTCTGTAATGCATCACTGCATTTAACAACCTGCTCTCATGATATAGCATGTCAATCCTAATGCTGTTTTGGTGAGAGGAGAGAGCAAGAAGCAGGAGGAAGGGCATTTAGGCAGTATGTCTTCTGTGTGGCAGTCACAGACCGGGACATAAAAAAATGTCCTGGATTTAAGAAGAAAATGTGAATACATCATGAATGATGTGATTGAGCAAGCACCTTGTGGTGCTTGCACATCATCTTGGTACCAGGACCCTGCATGGAGTACTGGCCCATGCAGTGGCAGCAGATGATTGTCTTCTGTTTGCTTCTTTTATGTGGCTCAGAGAAGCTTTGCTTACTCTGTTAAGAGCCTGAGATAAGAGGCAGTGTATAATTACATGCTGTCACAGTGCCCATAGCTGCTCTTTATGTGACTTGAAAGCATCCCCAGATAATTTTTGTCTCATGTAGGTACTAGTAACTTCAATATCTAATCAAAATGGATTACATGGGACACACTTGAGATGAACTACCTTGATGTTGCTGATTGCTGTACACAGTATTTATTCCCTAGTTATTTTTTGCTTGGTTGTTTTTTGTTTTGTTTTGGTTTTGTTTTTCCCAAAGGAGAAAGTGGAGCAGACAGTTCGTGTGCTTGAATTCTTTCCTTTTCTGAGTCACTCACTTTGTCCTGTCTCCTGTTCTCAGGTCAGTGCTCAGTTCTCAAAACGGATCCAGACAAAAATCAAGGACCTTCTGCAACAAATGGAGGAAGGGCTGAAGACAGCAGACCCACATGACTGCTCTGCCTATACTGGCTGGACTGGTGAGAAAATTAGAACTTGAATCAAGTGTGTTTGTTAAATGATGTAGTTGGGCTTACTCACAGGCAGAGCTTCTGATATTCTCTCAGCAGCAGCAGAGATGCTCTGATACAGGCACTTGTGTGAGTTGGTTTCTTTTTAACTCTGGACCCTTGGTCACTACTGCCTGGAATGACTTCCAGTAACTTTAGCAGATGAAATTATGGAGAAATAATTGGTTTTTGTATATTGAGATCTTTGCCTTGCAAAAGGATTAGATTTTCTAAGGCTGCTTTTTTTTTTTTTTCTTCTTCGCTTACCTCTTGTTTCTTTACATTTCATTTAGATGAGTTATTTTCACCTTTTTCTGTTCAACTGACTGTTAGTGGTTGTCTAATATTAACAACATTTTCTTACATTGGGAATCTGGACTGTGGACAGTTTGGCTGTTCTTGTTCTGTCTATACAAAAATGAGAAAATGAACATGTGAGCAGGAGAATGGAGGTGGGGTTGCAAGATTGTGAAGTCCATGAAGATAAACAGGCCTGTGCAAGCGCTGGCTCTTGTGAGGCACCACCATTCATTTACCATTGCATCGCTGATGCTGTCCAAATGTGAGTAAGCCCTTCTGTTCCTGCAGTTGTCAAGCCTGATGTGGCCACTGATCCTAAAGCTGCCAAAACGCTGTTCTGTCTAGGCCCCTTAAGTGCCACTTTGCTACTGCAATGGCATGTTCTGTTCCTGCTTTGTCTTGCTCAGGCTTCGGGCATACTTACGCTTTTAACACAGCACGTTTGAAATGTGTCCTGTGAAGATCTATTTTTTCTCTTATCTTTGTCTCTGTGAGGGGGAGCAGCTTGAAAAAATTCTCCAGGCTTTGCTCAGGCTTGATTCTGGCAATGAGAGGGTGAAATTTCTTTGCTTTCTTCTTGATGTTTCAGTACAGATGGTGATGTGGGTGGATGGGTGGGGAAGTTTCAGGCAACTCAAGATTTAAATGTGTTTCAAGGTCTGAAAGTGAGTGGCTACTAAGTGAGTGCTGAAGATCTCCAGTGCTGGGCTTTCTTAGGCTGGCATTAGGAGACAGCTCCCTGGGAGCTGTGTTCTGACATTGTGACTGACAGCTGAAGTAATGGCTGATAAACCAGAGCATGCAGAAAATGAGTCATAAGCTAAAAGTAACACAGCCATCATTAGCTGAAACAAGATAGATGAACAAATGACAGTCTAATGAGAGTGGGGTTTTTCCATCCTGTAGAAGGATCCCCAACTACGTCTATTCCAAGTTATTAACTTCTTTTAAGGCTTCTATGGAAAGGACTCTCGATAAAAATATTTAAAAGATCTGGCTTTTAAAATAGTTAGTGCAAATACTTTCTCCCCATTTTTTCTCCTTGCAGTATTTCACTAGTGTGCAAATGTAAAGGCAATGCTGAAAAACAACTGGCCTGCTTTTGTACCAAGTCTAGACAAATCTTACTGGCAGTGCAGTCCTGAACATTGGCTTGTACTTTGTGAAATGTCTTTAAAATCTTGGAGCATGTTCTGTTGGCAACGTAACAATCACAGAACTCCCCGTTAGAGTCCATCTTGCTTACACAAGATGGACTTGTATGTGCCAGACACCATGGAGGAGGCTTTTTAAGGGTTTTGCACAAGGAAGGATTGGATGAACTGGGCCTCACAGCTACTGTTCTGATCATCCCTT
This sequence comes from Ceryle rudis, assembly GCA_033439905.1. Classification (NCBI taxonomy): domain Eukaryota; kingdom Metazoa; phylum Chordata; class Aves; order Coraciiformes; family Cerylidae; genus Ceryle; species Ceryle rudis. The sequence continues at coordinate 12,803 of JAAGNO010001907.1, forward strand.
GAATAAGCCCAGATATCTACACATTTGTTGCAACATAAAAAAAGGTTACAGAAAGTCCACAAGTTCCCAGGCAACTGAACTGGGCTAACTGTTCTCTGCAGCTCTCCTCTTGGACTCATACTGGAAGGCCTGTTTGAAGCCAGTCCAAAGAACATCTGAGGATGTACTAGCACTTTTGTGGTGCTATTCTTCTTGTACTCTCAGGTATCCCCTCTGTGGAACTAAGTGAGCCTTGTGTATACTCGGCTTTAGCTGTGGCTCAGGAGAATGCTCCCCCTGTTCACACGTTTGAGATGCAGTATGGTCTGCAGATAAATGTTTTGCTTCTGCACATGTATGCTTGCAGTTGGCCAGGAAGACAGCCATTTACATGGATTTGTTTCACTTTTCTTCAGTCTACATCGTTGCAATTTTAAGGTTTGGTTTGGTTTTAAAGGAGAACTACGTAATAAGCTAATGGAAGGAAGCTTGATCACTACCTTCCAGCATTCTCCAAGCACTTGGTTGCTTTCTGTCTTTTACAAACCAGCTTAATTTGTAGCAGTTTATAATCTTGGTTGTGAAACACATTTAAGGGTTATAAATAACTTGACAAGTTGAATCCAGAAACTCATCCAAAGATCCTTTTACAAATCAATTGGAAAATAAGTCACTTCTGGCATATGATAGGTGAGTATTGTTCAGTCAATGTACTTGGTGATACACATGCTCGGTAGCCCAAGTTTTTGCGTATTCAGTGATTTCTTCACCAAGTATTGATGCCTGTGTCATGAATTTTCTTTATTCTCTGCAAATTGTGGATCTACTTTTGGGCTTCAGTCTGATAATTTTTTTTTATATTTGTCACAATCCTAATTGAAGTGTGATCAAAATAGCTGTCCTGATGCCTTCCCCTTGCATAACCTAGGACTGTTGACTGACACATTTTAATTACCCACGTATATGTGTGCATTTGAGTTACCGGTTCAGAGGCACTAAAGAGGGGAATGTGATGTACTTAGAAGGAAAAGTAAATGAAACTATCTCTTTTTCATGTGGTTGTTACAGGTATTGCCCTCTTGTACCTGCAGCTGTACCGCGTCACAAAAAAACAGAGCCACTTACAGAGATCTCTTGATTATGTGAAGAGAATCCTCCGCAACCTGAATGGCAGAAGAGTTACTTTCCTCTGTGGTGATGCTGGGCCACTGGCAGTGGGTGCAGTGGTTTATCACAAGATGAAAAACGACAGTGAATCGAAGGAATGTGTAGCCAAGTAAGTGGCTGATGGTGGAAAAAGCCATGCCCTTCATTTGTAGAGAGCATTGGTTCAGTAACATTAGCAAGTGGAGTTTTGAAGGGCAAGATTAAAAAATGGAGGCATTTTCTTCCCAGATACGCTTTCAGTAGAATTCAGACTAGGCTTTATCTTTATCACAGCTGTCTTATACTTGATTCGTGTTTAGCAGGTTATCTTGAGTCCTTTATCGCTGTAAGGACAGGATGTCCTGGGCATATCTGTAGTGTGTGCACGTTCTGATTTTGTCACGTTGAAGTGACATTTAACAGAAGCCGCTTGCTTGTCATCAGCAATATGTAGTGCTTGTGCAGTATGTGATGCTTCCTGTAAAGAGTGGGCCTTATTTGTGGATTCGTTATGAAACATGAACACTGCAGGGATCTGGAAACACCCGGACAGAAACACGGTACATCAAATTGATATGGAACAAAGATTTAATAAGTCAAAGAGGAGACACTTGCTGAACCATCAAAGGCAAGGGCTTTAATTAGGTCAGAGCATATGAAGGGTAGCCTGAAAATATTCCAGCCCATTTTCAAAGTAATGTAAATGTAACAAATGTCTTGAGAAATGCCATTTAAATGTAGAACTTCCTTGAGAACTGACTGTCCCTTTGCTGGTACGGAGCTGATTGCTGTCCTGGCAAGGGCTGGAAGCACTGGAGCCCTGCGGGGTTTGCATTCAGCACCAGCAATCCACCTGCTAGTGGTCTGGCAGCATACCTTGGGCTGCCAGAATTTGTGGACTAGCTTTATGTCCTCATCTCCAGTCTGGTTTATATTTGGAAATATAATTGATCTCCTAATATAGAATCGTAGTTTGATTAATCACTGCTGCTGTTCCTGAAAGGATATTTCAGTTTCAAAAGAGGTAGTAGGCATGGATTTATTTGCTTTTAGAACTGGCTGTAAACCTGGACACGTCGTTTGGGATGCAGCTAGGAAAGCAGTGTTGCTGTAAGGCATGAAGCATGAGTATACCCAAATCAGATTAGCAATTTCAGTCTCTTGAAAAGCCATTTCTAGGAGGAGGACTGAAAAGGAGGTTAGTTTGATTATTTCTTTCTTTCCTGCCTTTTTTGTTTACAAATATATTCTTGACACCATCTGAGTGGTACAGTATAGCTGGCAAAATGTAATCTATGATTGCACTTCTAACTTTTTACCTTGTAGCTGTACAGTTGTATGATTTGAATAATAAAACTTAACAATGGGTAGTTTAAAAGAAAATAATTTATTTCTAACTCCAACACATAGTTCCAAGAAATAAATTATAATATAAAACTTTTTTTTTGTGAGTGGCTTTTCCTTGGTGTTAAGCAGTGACAGCATAAACAAGCCATTGAGGTCAGTGCTTTTGCTCCAGCATGATGTTAATGCTAAACATTTCTGTCGAGTGATAGCAGCTGGGAGGGATCTGGGAATTGAATTTGGTCTAAATCCAGATTTTCTCCCCCCATCCCCCAATTTAAAATGTGATCATCTTCATGGTTTCACCTAATTGCCAATTTAATCCCAAAAGATAGGAAGAGACAGGGAGGGAGTGGACAGGAAAGCAGATCTCTGCTCTAGCACAGTGCTAATGCAGGCTGGTGGAGTAATAGCAGGGAGTCTCTTTCAGGTAAATAAGAGTCATCATGGCCAGCCCAAGGTTTTTTCCCATTGCTCAAGGCAAGCAAAACACTTGTGCATAATAGCAGTGCTCTTTTCAAAACTGAGCTGCTAAACATTTGAGACAATGTGTTGTCTAGGGAGGGGGAGTGCTGAGTGGTGTTACTGGGTTTGGTTTTGTTTTTTCCCCTCTTTCCAGAGGCTCCAGGAGGTTTCTCTGCTTGTTGGAGTATCTCTCCAGCCTCCTCCAACCCCTGCCTTGCACTTCTACATCTGTTTCTGTCTGATAGTTGCACTAATACTCACCTGGCTTTGGCTCAGAGTTGCCTATCTGTCAGGGGTGGCAGGCACACAGAGCTCCTGTGTGTAAACCTGTCAGCCAGCTGAACTGGGGATGACAGAGGGAAGTGGTGGGGCTTCAGAACGTGTTCTGCTTTTGGTTTGGTTGATGCCTTGTACAGTACATAGTCCAGTATGGTCTCTAGCAAAGATTCTTTCTCTCCCCACCTTCCTTGTCTGACTCAGGTTGTTGCAGCTCCAAAGGACAGTCATAAGCACAGATGCTGAACTTCCAGATGAGCTGCTTTATGGCAGAGCAGGTTACCTGTATGCACTGCTGTACCTCAATACTGAAATCGGTCCGGACACTGTCCCACAGTCTGTTGTCAAAGAGGTAAGAGGCTTTTCTTTCTACAGCGCCACAGCATCAGTGAGGTTGAACTGGAATTGTTCCTTTGTATAATTCAAGGGATTAGCAGAGGGACTCTGGAGAGGAGAGGGACCTAGAACTGGGAACTCAGTCTCATTTGTCCATCCAGTCTCTTCCTCCTTTCCCTGCTGCCCAGCTGAGACTGAGACAGGCCAGTGTGGCTGCATCTGTGGCCAGCCATGGAAATGGATCTAGTATGTAACTAGTTTTGCAACATTTGAGGTTGAGAAATTGTTATGAAAAACCTTAAGACGGAAGTGTAGAAGTGTGTAAGTGAAAAGAGGGAGAGTTCAGTGTGGGAGAGAATCATGACTGTTCTGCAAATACCAGAACCAGAGAAGGCAGGCCAGGAAAAAAGTCTTTAGAAATATTTATATTTCTACTCTTAGAAATGTGATTCCATCATTTATGAAAAACTCCATTTCTACCTCAGCACTGAAGTCCAAATGAATCGAATAGTGTTGTCCTATCACGGTTCATTGTCGCTATTCTTTACTGTGGTTTCAGTCATGACGAAGCAAAACCCTTTGAATCAAAGCAAGTCAGGCAGACAGAAGGGTTGTGTTCTCTTTCTTAGGTAATAGATGCTATTATTGAATCGGGGAAAAACTTTTCGAAGGAAGAGCGGAAAACAGACCGTTGTCCTCTGTTGTACCAGTGGCACAGGAAGCAATACGTCGGAGCGGCCCATGGAGTGGCTGGCATCTATTACATGCTCATGCAGGTAAGAGCATCTTCTGTGGGCGAGGGTGAATCACCAGTGATTTTTTTGTTTTGTTTTTGGAGGATCTTATCTCCAGCTTTCATTCATGTGCAGTGTTGTTCTGGGTCAGGGTCTCACAATTTGGAGTTAGACTGGAGCACAAAACTCTGCAGGGGTGCTCGCTCAAGCCTCAAGCTCTGGTAGCAGAAGAAAACTGACTCAAGATATCCTCATATTAGGGCACATTAACCTTTGAGCTGTGGTTCAGAGCACCAGTGTTTCAGAAGCTGAAGTTTCCTATCCTCAACAGAGACAGTGAGGTGCCTTCCCTCATCCTCATACTTTTTCTGGTGCCTACAGTTGGACCATCTGAATATTGACTTACAATCCATCACTGTTTAATTTTTTGCTATTTTTAAATGAGTGCACCGCTGGTGCCTCCTGCCCTCCATGCCCTTCCTCTCTTCTACTGTCACATTTTTTTTTTCCATGTTCTTGAAGCTATCCTTAATCACACATTAGTCTTCAGTATGCTTTTATTCTGTAGATGTTCTTCCTCTTCCTTATCCCCCTTATCTCTCCCCCCAAAAATCTGATGTTTCTTAGTGCATTTATGACCCTGCTCTTCTCTTTCTGCTGTCCTGAGTGAGATTCCTCTCTTTGGTGAACCTCCTCTTTCACACACTTAAATCCCCCACCCCTGCCCTGAGATTCTTCAGTGAGATTATGATGTTTTAGCCTTAAGATTCATTATAGAAGATGGCCGCAGAGCTGCAAAATTTGTTCTGTACGCGTTTCCGGTTTTTAAAGGTGCTGCCAGTCTTGCAGCTTCCTGGTAGGCATTCATTTTCTTACCAGCTCATGCTGAACGACTTTCCTTCAGGCAACTGGACAGATTGTACGTCCTCACAGCTTCGTACAAATGTTCACTGCAGAGGTGACTGAGCTGGTATTTGGTGTTGCCACTGCTCAGCCATTCCTCATTTGTAAAAGGTGCTGTGACTTCTCCCCATCTGTTTCAGGTCAGCTCACACTACTACCACCAGTAGCTCAGGCTAAAGCATCAGACTGCTGTTGAAGTGGCTGCTGCTCTGCTACCTGGGGGAATGTCTTAAGTGGCTGCTGCTCTGCTACCTGGGGGAATGTCTTAACCTCACTAGAGCCATTTTCTGCAGTGACCACCTCACTGG
>JAAGNO010001907.1:18393-33733 GCA_033439905.1 Ceryle rudis
AAGTGGCTGCTGCTCTGCTACCTGGGGGAATGTCTTAACCTCACTAGAGCCATTTTCTGCAGTGACCACCTCACTGGGGCCTCAGGCTGCTCTGATTTACTGTGCCCTAATCTTCACTTCTTCCCTTCTTCCACCCTCTTCTGGCTCCCTTACCTTTCTGGCTTCCATATTTTCCTTCCGTAGCTCTGCTAGATTTTCTGAAAAATATCTGTTCCTTTAAAGGAGCATCTTTAAAGGCTTCATCCTTCATTTACTATTCCAGGCCGATAGCAGAAATAATCACACAGTGCTTTCTGGTATAAGCAGCAGCTACTCTGTCTACATGTTAAAATTGTAAGCATCTTTTCCTTTACACATAATTGCTGCTTTTAAGAATTACCACAAGGCCATTGTTTATGCAGCACTAGATTACTGTCTTTTCACTGTACATTAAATATTGTGAGTCACGCAGAGTTGAGTCATCCACTGCAGAAGAAGATGGCATATCAGAGTCCATCCTTTCCTCATCCCTCCCACTCCAAATGAGAATTTTTCTGTGTTTTCAGTAAAGAATTCAGGAGATGGTTTGTTGATTGGTTGCTTAATAATAAAAAAAAGAGGGTGTCCAATATAGCACCTGAGGTGTGAAGGTCACTGATCATCATTTCTGTACAACACCTTTATAAAGAAACATCTATTGTTGGATTTATTTACAGAATAGTACTGGAAGAATAAGAGCTCAGCAGTGTTAAATAACTCATCCAGGAGTGTAGAGGGGGAATTCTCAAGTGCTAGCTCTGGAATCTCTGATCCTAGCACCTTTTCCTAACCCTGTGACAAAAATGTGTTTGCATATCTCTGCTTTTGGCCAGAGAGTTGGAACACAGATCTGCGGGTTACATTTTTGTTGCTGGAAGTAGGTGCTGGGAACCTCAGCAGCTTGGGCAAGGAACTCTCTTGTACTCAGATCTTCTTGGAAGCACAAGGTGAGAAGGAGGTTTGTAAAGAGCTCTGCTCTTCTTGGATTTACCTCCTGAGGACAGACATGCTGGGCTGGGCTTGCCTTCCACAGCTCAGTACTGAAGGCTTTTATTGCTGGTGCCCATCCACTTTGCATTCTGCTGCAGGGGCACAGCGTGAAACCAGAGCCCTGAAACAAAGCTTCCCCCAGAGCCTGCCTTCCCCACAGGTCAGCATCTGAGTGAGGGCTGATCATCAGCTCAGGGCTGTTCTTCATGATAAAGCTGTACTCGGGTGTATTTCTGATGAGCAGCATGAGGGTTTGGCAAAGCTTTCCTGGCTGAGGAGAAACAGAGGCGTTTGGTTTTTTCAGGTTACTGAAGTACAGCTATTGAAAGTCTTCCTTCATTTGGCTGTAGGACTCTCAATTGTAGCAGTGTGGTCACCTGTTGAATGCAAATGTACTGGAGCTAGTGGGAAACAGTGAAATTGAATGACATCGAGTCAGTAACAAAGACAAGTTACTTAAAAAAAAAAAAGCTCAGTTATTAGGCTTCTGTAGGCTCCAATTTCTGGAATTGTTCCCACAGCTTGCAGGTTTTCCAGAAATCATGTAGGCTGTGTGAAGAAATACAGAACTCTGTTATGAAAATACTGTAAAATGGGCTGGTAAAGGAGGGTATGCCAACAAAGAACAACTGCAGACCTAACAGATCCTCGGCTTCTCAACCTTTATTTACAAGGAGCATGCAGGTTGATGGATATATTCTCCTTTTGTCAAGGTTGTATACTAAATAGAAGAAATGAGAAAGAAAAATCAGAAGAGCAATCTAAGGATTTGAGTTTGTAGTACAACGATGTTTAGCTACCTGGTGAAGTAGCGGTTGCTTCTGAAATTAGAAATGCAGATTTATAGCCCATAGTTTCAGGGAGGGTTTTTTTGATGATGGAAAACTTTGACCTCCATAAACCTTTGCCAGGTATGCCACTACATACACTCTTCTTCTTTTATTGGGAAATAGGACAGATTTGTCTATGTTAGTTATTTCAAAATCAAAATGTGTTAAAACTCACTGTGTTCAAAACTCATCGTGTTTTGAGTGTGTATTATGAGCAGTGTAGCTGAAAACCCATCTTCTGTAAGTATTCTCTCTATTTTAAGGTATAAAGAGAGGCCTGGGAGTCTTGAAATCCATATTCTGTTCTCAGTTCTTCCATAGTTTTTCTGTGTCACCTCCAGTAAGACACGTAACAACTTGGCGCCCCAATTTCTTTGTCTCTGTAGTAGCTGTAAATATGCTCTTCACAAAGATATGATGAGCAGACGTTAATTAAAACTGTATGAAGTGATTCAAAGGATTTGGATCAAAGGCACATATGTAGGATACTTGAAAATAGATCATAGAATTATGCGTTGCTATACCATTTGTTACTACCTCTGTTTATGGTCTTGTTGGGGGGGGTTTTTTAATGTTTTCTTTAGCCAATTGCAAATGTGGACCAGGAGATCCTGGCAGAGCTGGTGAAGCCAAGCATTGACTATGTGCGTCATAAAAAATTCAGATCTGGGAATTACCCATCGTCGCTGAGCAATGAGACTGACAGACTGGTTCATTGGTGCCATGGTGCCCCTGGAGTCATCCACATGCTCATGCAAGCTTATAAGGTGAATCATTCTGTGTTCATATATACTGCTTTTACAGAGAGACCTGTATGCAGGCCTGTTAGGTTGTAAGGCTTGCACTTTACATCTTTCTAGATCTAGACTTTCAAACCAGAATCCTAGGCTAGACACCTAAAATTCTCAAAGTACTCAGAGAGGTGTGTTTTTAAAGAGAAAATAAGTGGGTAAAATTGCTTCTCAGGGGGCTACTAGTTACTAGACTTCAGGCTTTTTTGGAAAACAGTTTAAACAATTTAATGTCGGAGTCTTGGGTGTGAGAACATTGACCTGAATTCTTCGACACTTCATCCCAAGAGTTTTAAGAATTATGTTAGTTTTCAAAAGTGTAGGCTCATGTGCCTTGCCAAAAAATGTCTTCCATAAATTTCTCCATTACTAAGATACAGCTCTTGAGAACTTAAAATCAAGAGCTAAGATCCCAGGCCCCTTCTAGGGCCTGTTTGCTCTTCTCCCTCCTTAACTATGTCTGCTGTCTCTCATGTTGTGCACTTCTGATTTGCATGACATTTGAAACTATGCCATTTAATTGAATTTATGCAAATTGATTCTTGCTTTTGACAGCCTTCCTTGGCAGATTCCCTGGTTGACCTCTGGGTGGGCTGATGAAAAAAGCAGGCTTGGTTTATGGTGCTACTGGAAATGTGAACTGTAATTCTTACAGCATTGCTGAATGGAGCAGCAGTCACGGTTGCTTTTTCTTTGGACTATGGTGGGAGGTTGACTTAATACTGCAGGTTTTGCCCACCACCACCTCTTTGTCAGTGCAAGGTTTTCCCCAGCACAAAACGTTTTGCAGGAGATAAGCAGGATAGGACAAAGTTCCGTTTAGCAGTCTCCTTTCTGGCCACTTTTTATGTTTAAGGTGATGGGGCATATGGTGCCTTTCTTGTACTCTTTACATTCTGCTTTTTAAAGAAGCACTAAGAAAAATTGGATTATGTTTTGCCAGCTGTGCTTTTATACCAAGCACAAGGACTTGTGATAACAGACAGCAGCTTTTGTCCTGGAAGTCAAATGCTGTTGCCACGCCTTAATTCAAAATGTTACAGCTAAGTAGCTGACAAAGCCTGGTCAGAGAGGGACTTCTTTTGTCAAGCTTGTGGGTTTAAGAACCTTGCAAATTAATTGCTTCTATTACCTTATTAAATAGCCTGGCAGGGGATGCCATCTCTAAAGTTTTTTTTATCTTGTTGATTTGTAGAGTGACTTAGGCAAAGGGGAGCAAATAAGGAGCCTTACAAAGGTCAAAGTCTGATGGTGTTCAGCTGAATTACTTGGATTTGTTTTCTGCTCTCTTGATGGGCTCTCTGTGTCCAAAATGCACTTCAGTTGCAATAAACTTGGCAAAATTGGTCCTTTGCCCAAACTGGCTGGTGCTTCTGAGCATTTCCAGTACAAGTACTAATCACGGTAACAGAGAGTTCCTACTTGTACTTGTGACAGAGAAAATAGCCCTGTGCTATGCAAAGAGATAATCTTGTGCACTTTTGATGTGGAATTGAAGGCAGATGGTGAGTAACCAGGAATAATTACTCAGGAGGACCAGGACCTAGCCCTTTACGAACAGATTTGATGGACAGTATTCCACGTTACATTTCTCAGAGGCAAGAATTACCTTTCTGTATTTCAAATCAAATGACATTGTGGTTTGGGAATGGAGGCGAGAAGCAAGAAAGGTCCAAGTACCCTTCAAAGAGATTATAGGTTGTAGAACCGAGGGCCTTGAACTTGAGTGTTTCCTTTGGGGTCTTGATTTCAGAAACAAAAGCTTGGGAAGTTCTTTCTTCTTCCATGCAGGGAAAGGAGAGACAACACAGTAAGAAAGACAAGTCTGTGATGAACGGATTATTAAAATTCAATATAAATTGTGTGTGGAAAAACCCCGTGCTAACTGCAAAACATCTCTCAGGTCCAGCTTCCTTTTGTTTTCATTAGTACTTCAAGTTATATGTGCTTATTCTTGTTTTTTATTCCACAGACTTTTAAAGAGGATAAATACTTGAAAGATGCTATGGATTGCAGTGATGTCATCTGGCAGAGAGGTTTACTGAGAAAAGGGTACGGGATCTGCCATGGTACTGCTGGCAATGGCTACTCCTTCTTGTCTCTCTATAACCTAACTCAGGACAAAAAGTACCTCTACCGAGCTTGCAAGGTGAGCTCTGCAGCTTCCCAACAAAATTACTGTTCCCTTTCACATCATAATGCCAGTGCAAGAGTAAACTGTGATCAGAGTAGGCCGCTGTGTGCTGGAGCTGGAGCTGGCTGGTTCTGTGGCTGGGTGGGACAACGGGGACCTGTCGCTTGCTCCCCTTCACTCACACTGTGACTGGTTGACTTCAGTTGTGTACGAGGGGCACGCGCCGTCTTAACGTGCGGAGTGAAACGTGGCTATGTTCTGTAGGGGGGAGGAACTAAACACGTGTTCAGGAGAAAAGAGTCTGAAAATCAGCCTGCCTGAACAATAATAGGCTATGCTATGTAGTGCTAATTATTCCATTGAGGCATCCACTGTCATCCTCAGCTCCTCAAGCAATACTGTTTGTAGTCTTTTGTAATTACTTGTTTTCAGACTAGTGTCTGTTCGGGGGTTTTACTGCTCTGAATTGCAGTTTTTAAATTGCTCACTTAGATTTGGTTGGGGTTTTTTTTCATTAAAACAAATGGCAGAGAAAGACACATAATGAATTTTTTGACTGGAATTGTCCAGGTTCTTGCTGTCAGCTCTGACCCTGCTAGCAGTTACCAAAAGAGAGAGCTTTGCCTCTCTTTCCTCATGTTTAAGGTCCCCTCCAACCCAAACCATCCTATGATTCTATCTCATAAGTCTTTTGTTTTGTTTTGTTTTGTTTTGTTTTGTTTTGTTTTGTTTTGTTTTGTTGGGGTTTTCTTACGGCTTAATTCACTGATAGTAGGTTTCATATTGCATACATAGCTATTTAGCTGAGGCCTTTGAAAAAGTATTGCAATGGGAAATCTGTGGAATGGCTTCTTAGGTGCTTTTAGATGAGCACTGCTCATATGTAAAGCTATTGTAGTTATTTCCACTGTTGGCTTGTCCTCCATCAGCAGAGCTTTAAAAAGTTGCTTGTTTTACATTTACCAAAGCATGATATTGTGAGGACGGCTGTGGATGTACCCGCATCCTAGAGAACGTACTAAACCCCTGGCACTCCCGTTGTCCCAAAGCTGGGTTCTTTAACTGGTGTGCAAAGAGCCGGTCAATGCACAGTCGAGATACTTGTATTCCAGTTCTGTGCAGAAAAGGGTGCTAGGTGGTAAATCCACAAAGCTAGCACATCTGGTTAAAATCCTGGTAGATATTTATATATTCAAATTCCTTAGCTGCACCTAGTGTCACCACCTTTGGCTAGTCTCTTTATTGCTTCATCTTAAAGATAAGATGCTCTATAAATTCACTACACATGCTGAAAGGGTAAGGAGCTTCTTTGGGCAGGGGGCTTTTCTAGCTAGGAGGTGTGGGTTTTCATATTATAATGATATGATAATGAGACAATTCAACTTCAGGGCATCATTGAGGGGGACTTTGCTGACTTTTCCAATGTTTATCCTCAAGGATGGTTGTCCAGTGAAGCTGGGAGATCTTTGGCCTTCTGTCCTCCCTCAAAGTTTTTCTAGGACTAATTATCTCAGTACACTTACCTTATGGTTCACCGTGTCAGCATAACCCTAAACAATCTGTCATCCCTTCCTCTTTCTTGTCTTATTAGTCAGCCATCAAGCCAGCACCCATTCCTCTTCCTGAGACTGTCTCATCTTATGGAAAAGTGTTCAACGAACTTAATTTGATCGGTCACCGCTCCCGCTGCGAATGTGTGACATCGTTAGGTGTGGACTCAGCCCCTGCTGACGCATGAGCCACAGCACCCAGCAGGCATTGCTGTTGGCACAGCTGTCGGGCTCTCCCTGTCACCCTCCATGCTACCGCATCTTCTGTGGCTCTGCACAGCAATGGCAGCTCCTGTCGGTGCTGCATTTCTGGCCCAAGAGAGCCTTGACATTCTTCCATACCAAGCTAGAGAAAAGCAAACATCATTTTCAAAGCCAAAAAAGGAATAGACTCAGTTATGTACCTGAGATCCCTTTGAGAAGGAAGAGGTGGCACAAAGACTGCAGGAGGTGCCCAGCTGTAGTCAGCTCTGGCAGCGTGCTTGCAGTCATTCTGTGTTTTAGCATCTCCAGCATTCAGTCAGCCCTTTGGGCTATTGCAGGGAAAAAATGGAAATGGGCAGAGGAGTTGGCTTGTCTGACATTCTCGAAATGTTTTCTGGTTGAGCCAGAGCATGCAGGGAACCAAGCGTGCAGTTCTGTTGGTTCCTGCAGGCATGTCACTGAGAGCACTAGATGGCCCCCCTCCCAGGGGAGTTTGCTCACACTGAAAACATGAGGCCCAGGGGAAGGAGTCTGGCCAGGAATCCCTGTTCACCTCTTGGAAGTCATGAACCTATCACAAATGAACCAGAAGAGCTTGGAAAGCCAGGGACCCTTGCTTTGTGATTCTCACTTTTGGCCTGGCAGCTTTTCTCCAGCGTTAGGCTCTCAGGAGGCTGAGGCGCTGGGCTGCCCGTGAGAGGAGTTCTAAGGTAGCACCCGAGCCCTGTGCTTCTCAGCATCGTGGTTACACCACTGCTGATGGCAAGCATCCACATGCGGCGAACGGGCACATGTCTTCCTCCTAGAAGATAGTTCTTTTTATTTCCCCCGTCTTGGTTTAACAAAGATATTAGCATGGCTTACTGGATTTGTGAGTTGTGCTGAAGCTGTGAACTTGGAAACGATGGTTGTGCTTCAGTAGCCTGGGGTGCATTTTAAAAATTTCTGTTGCAGTTCCCAGGCTGGCAGTAATACTAAAAGCCAGTATGTGAGAAGATGTGGATGATGCAAGAACTGATTGTAGTTTAGAAACATACCATAAACATAAACACGTTCACTCCTCACATAAAAGACAAGACTACATGAGAATTAAGCCTTGGTTTGAAGGTTTATACCCGTGGGGGACCCAAAAATGTTTCATCAGTTCTCAGTAACAGTGTTTGTGTTTGTGGGTTTTTTGCTGGTTTTCCTCAATACATTTGCATGCATGCACACACCCCTAACCAAGGGAAGAAAATCCCCTAGTAAACATTTGAACAACACAGTGGAGAGAAGGGAGGGGATGCCACCCTTAATCCTGCTATGAACAGATCGATGGCTCTGGGAGCATGCTGACACTCCACGTAGCTCCAGCTCCAGCACTGGGGCACCCTTGAGTCAGTAGGACGATGGGTTTGCTAGCAGGTTGCCCAGCCTGCAGGGGCAGTGGGGAGAGACACCTCAGTTCTTCGCTTTGCAGTGCAGGAACCTTTGCCCGGTGTTTTGAATAAGCAGCGGCTTGCTTCTCAGCACAGAAGTGCCAGAGGAATTTGTGGCCCCTTGTACACTCTGGGGAGCCATAAAGAAGAAATAGATGGTTGCTAATAAATCGATCCAGATGCAGTTCCTAAGTCATGTATGTCTAATGTCACTACTGCAACAGTGTTCATCAAACAGAAGACACTTAACTCTTTTTAATGGCATTCCATCTTCTGCAACAAAATATTGATGACCATAATTGTCCAATTGCATTTATAACAATTTTCCATAAGGCTTGGGGAGAGCAAATAAATACAACTAAGTAATGGCAGCTGGAGATTTAATACTCTAAATTACTGCACAGAACTGAAAGAAACTCAAAATGCGATTAACAACCTTAAGTCCTGAGCACGTGGAAAAATTAAGCACCAAGTCAGATAAGAAGCTGACACTATAGTAGTAGAAAAATTTTTTTCCTTGAAACTCAATATATCTGTTCTCACAGTGTTGTTCATTGACGTGTAGCAGGGTTGATTCGCGGAAGTTAAGTACAGCCCATCTAATTATGTTGCTATGAAACTGAAATTCGTGCTGTGGAAATACATATCCTAAAACATAATTGCAGCCTTGTCACAGTTGAAGTGGGGCAGATTGATCTTGGCCAGTGATTTCTCTGTTATGTCTCTACTTACACTGTTTTAGTACCTATTAAAGACATGCAGATACTCAAACTTGCGTTTAACAGTCTTAAATAATAATTAAAATAATAATAAATATATTTTCCTTTTTATTTTTTTAACATTTCCCCCAGTTTGCTGAATGGTGTTTGGAGTATGGTGCACATGGATGTCGTATTCCTGACCGACCTTATTCTCTCTTTGAAGGTAAAGTGGTGGTGTTGCCAGTGATACTGTATTACACAGGAGAGAAGGGCAACCTTGCAGTTTTGGACCACGCTTTGGAGTTAGGACATCTTTGGTATTAAAATAGACCCACCCCTACCACCGCCTTTGCCTAAAAGAAGGGGGTGGGGAAAGGCAAAAGAAAATCATTCACTGTCACTATTTTCAGCTTTGGTTGCATTTCAGCAGTTTCCAATGTAAATCCAGTGCCACTGTTAATTCTTGGATAAAATTCTGCTGTGCTGGTGCCTCTTGGCTTAAAGCAAACAGAAGACTGGGCAACTGTTTTGTCAGAGGTGTTGTTGCAGAGGGACTAGGCAGAGGAGCAGCTGTGGGGAGGGGGTCTCTTAAGTCACTGGCTTGTCAGAACTAGACCTTCTTTGCTGCAATACTGAAGCAAGAAAATGCTAGTTTTAATATGAATCCAAATCACTTGAACAGCAAAGAAATGCAGAGTTCTTAGGAGCTTTTCTGTAAGTTGAAAAATGTTCCTCAGTACTTTCCTAGAGCTTTGGGTTTTTTTCATTTGTAGCTTATTTTGTATTCCCCATCTCATCCTGATGTTCTAGAAGCACGGATCGTAGACCCAAGCAGGATTTAAAGGTGCTGCTCCTTCATGAACACTGAGCCTAGTGTGCCACCTACCACAAATAGGAGAAATTACAGCAGACCTAATAACTTTATTTTACAATAAACCAATCCAAGGTGTGAACACAAGAGAGCAGTAGTTTTATGTATCCCTTCTAAATACAGAGTTAATATCTTAATGTTTAAGGGAGAATAGTGGAAGTATTCTTATTCCCAAGGGCTCCCTTGCAGGCACCTGCAGAGGGTAAGAAGCAGGCGTAGAATCTGTTGTACAAGAGCTGTGAAATTCTTTGAGGAGTTGAAGTAGTACCAACAGTAGCATGATTTGTGCTTTAATGCTGACTTACAGCTTCTAGTGTCATTTTTAATGTTAGTGATTTTTTTTTAGGAGTCTCAAATTTGAGATTTAATTGGTGGGGGGGGGAGGTGTGACGTTGACAATTCCAAAATCGTGTGTGACGTTGTCCAATTCTGCACGTGCACGTACGAGCACACTTTCAGTGGAAGTTGCATGTGCATCTTACGGGATTGTCTTAATCGTTTCATTTGCATCGGCTGCTGTTTTCGGTAAGGTTCCTTTGTTTGGAGCTTGATCATGAAACTGAACTGGTATTTGTGTGCTCTCCTGCTGTAGGGTGCCTCTGTTGTCTGTCACTCTACAAGTTTTATTAGGTGATGCTGGTGTTAGCGCTTCAGGTTCTGGGTGACCTCTTCATGGATCACCAACAAGTGCGAGCTGAAACACAGGAAGTTCCACCTCAACATGAGGAAAAACTTCTTCAGTGTGAGAGTGACAGAGCCTGGAACAGGCTGCCCAGAGAGTTTGTGGAGTCTCCTTCTCCAGAGACTTTCAAAACGTACCTGTGTGGCCTGCCCTGGGTGTTCCTGCATTGCCAGGGGAATTGGACTCGATGATGATCTCCAGAGGTCCCTTCCAACCCGTACCATTCTATAATTCTGTGACTCTATACATCATAAGTAAAGTTTTACCTTTGCTTTTTAAGCAGTGAAATAATGAGCAAGAGCTGCTCAGCTTTTAAGGGACAGTCCAAATTGGGATTTACTTTTTCTTAATTGAAGCAGCATTGACGTGCAGCTGAAAAGATGGTAGCAGAGAGATCTTGTGAAACTTGGAAGTTGCTTTCTATAGGCCCTAAGGTCACCTGTTCAGAAAAAAGATCTAGTGAGGAGGTGTTCAAACAGGCCTTTGGCAGCTGTGCTATTTTAATGTCAAAGGTGCTCAAAGATCTCTTTCTTGTTGTGTTTTAGGCATGGCTGGAGCTATTCACTTCCTTTCAGATATTTCAGTACCGGAGACTTCCCAGTTTCCAGCGTTTGAACTTGGACCTCAAAGGAGGGAAAGCAAAGTGGAACAGGACAGCTAAAAGATCATTTTGAAAAGGAAACTGATGCCAAAAGAGATGAGACTGTTTAGTGCCTCTGATACTGAACCAACTAGACCCTGAACCAATGGATGGATAAAGCCCTTTTCTCACCCCCTCGACCCAAAGACCATGAAGTCATTAGAGCATGAACAGGAGAAGCCACATTTAAGTTCTGTTGAAGTGACACCTTCAGATGTAGGACAAAAGAAGTCAAGTTTTGAACTTTCTCTCTTCCAATGTATTTGTCTTCTTCAGGTCTTTGACATGCTCTGCATGTTTATTGGTGTTGTGTGTTGATTCGAGTCTTTTGTTGTTAGCAAAAAGCTGGTCTCTGTGTGAATCTCTGTCCTGTACCTTCGTGCATGACGCAGCAGCAGTGTTGCTTTCTGCAGCGTGATTACCCAGAGAGTTCCACCTTATGCCAGAGGGTTCGCTGCAGGACAGTGCCCAGCTTCACTGGTGAGCTGGTAACTTTAAAGTTAAAGAGATGAAAAACATTTTTATGTTCATACTTTTCTGCATTTTTTTTCTCCACAGCCCCTAGAAGCTAAGGTGATGGAGGTCAGCCTTTTGTCATGACAAGGTGTGAGGCCATCTGTTATTTCCAGAAATGTAGCAGGTGGGAAGACCTGACTTGTGTTTTGCTGCTGTTGTGGTAGGTTTTCTTTTAAAGCTGGAAAGAGAGGCTCTCTTTGATACCTGCACCTGGTCGGTGTGTTAGGCACTTAAGAGCAGAGTGGAGATGCTTGTCCCCACCTCTGTAAAGCTCCATCCCGTGGCATGAGCTTAAATTGCAGGTGCAGTCACTGGCACTGACCTTCCACTGCCACCAGCAGCAGAGCAGGGACAGCGTAACCGTGCTTCTCCTCTCCTGTACGTGCATTTGTTATAAACCTGTCCTGCAGCATCTAGTATACAAAAGAGTAAGTGAAGGTGTCAGAGCAGCTTCTCATGCTGGTAACTCAGGATGACTGTTGTTTCAGAACCAAGGCGGTGATTTGTTCTGGGCACTTCCCTCTCTCTCCAAGCCCTGCTGCATCTAGTCCATGTAGTACGACAGAAGCGATAAATACCAGCTGCTGGTGGAGGCTGCAGAAGATGAATGAGCAGTGTGAAACCATTGCTAGAGGCCAGAATTGAAATCTATTTCGTCTTAAAAATCTAAACGGAAAAAAGCCCTTTGCCCTTAGTTTTAACTGTGCTGCTTGCGCTTTGCTTCCCCTTGTAGTGCAGTGGGGTTGTGAAATACTAGCCCTGCTGCCAGATACTCCTGCGTATCAGGCTCTTGGTTTAGGAAGAGAAGTGGGACATACTCTGAGTACACTTACAGCAGGCTTAGGTGTTCCTTATAGTAAGTACACTCACTGCTTCGGAAAGGTAAGTGTAGCACACTGACTCACTCAAGCTCTGTTGTCACCCTTCCCCCGGGACTCCCTGTGCTCTCTCATTCCAGGTGCTTGTTTTAATTGCCATCTTCTGTCGGATGTGTGACAAGATGGTAGGGTTTGACCTTTTAGGTGCACGTTTATGTGACCTGTGGCCGTCTGCTGAGCACCGGTGTTTGCAGTCAGGCTTGGAGGTGCCTTGTGGCTCCTGCGTAAATTGCTGAATGGTGGCAGATGAATTCCTTGAAGTTCATAGTGTCTCTTGCCAATCCATTGGGATGTTAATAATCTCCACATTCCATACTGCTGGGCAACAGCAGCAGTGACAGTGCAGGGAGAGCTTAATGTCACAGTGTAGCTCCTCTGCTGTTTTGTCAGGTAGGACTAAAACATGGGAGCAGTGGGAGATAGCTTCCCACCCCTCTGGAAAAGGACAGAGGTGGGGGGGAGGGGGGGATGTCACCAACCCAGTTGTACCAGTACAGGCAGGCATGGGGG
Organism: Ceryle rudis; assembly: GCA_033439905.1. Lineage (NCBI taxonomy): Eukaryota > Metazoa > Chordata > Aves > Coraciiformes > Cerylidae > Ceryle > Ceryle rudis. Next base: position 31,127 of record JAAGNO010001907.1, read on the forward strand.
GAGATGCTGAACAGCAGTGGGAGCAAGGGATGCTGCAGGGCAAGCAGCGGGGGTGAAGCAAACAAGCAGAGAGGCAGAAACATAAGGAACAGGGAGAGCTGAAGTCATGAGGCAGTCAGTGCCCAGAGGCCATCTCAAGTGAGATGTTCCTCTGTAGCAAGCATGCTGTGGTCTAACTGTGGGGTTTTTTTTCTTCAGCCTGTGGGTTACTGATCCTGTCCCTAGATAAGCCAGGGAGGAAAGCCCAGGGTGAAGTGTCACAGAAATTCCAACAGAGGAGGTAGATGGCAGCTCTGATCCTGTTTCATGTCACCCTCACCCCTTTTTTCCTTCCCCTCCACTGTGACAGCAGCACACGTGGGGTGGGTCAACGGAGAAGGGGCTTGCCAGGTTTGCAGGAACACAGCCTGTAAACACAGAACAGAAGCCACCAGCCTTCCCAGCAAATGCCAAGCGCACGTTGTACTGACCACTTAACTAGAGCGTCAAGAGGCAGGTTTTTTCCCCCTCAGTGACTATATACTTACGTGACTTCTTGGCTGCTGAGCTTGGAATGGCACCTGTGAGAGATGATTTTTGGCTGGCTGGAGGAATTAAAACTTGATGGTTTAAAAAAATTCATAATTATATACACACTTTGGACAGCGTAATACTGAGCAGACCTCCAAGATGCTTGAGTGTACCCATCAAAATAATGAGCAAGTTAGCTCCCAGCTCTTTCTGTATCTGTGCTGGGGCCTGGCCCCCTTTTTCTCCACAGAATCCTCTTGGAATGGAGCAAGACTGGAAATGTAACATACTGACTCAAGAAGCAGCTGACAACGCACCGCCTCATCTTCCTGACGTGACTTTCCCTGTGGCTCCTCCTCCGGTTTAGTCACAGGGTTGTGATGGCCAGGTGGTCCTTTAAGAAAAGATATTGTGGGAAGGTGAAAAAAATGCATTTCACCAAGGCACTGTTCTCAGAAATCGCATCAAACTGCACATGTGGAAAATGTCTTACTACTCCGTTTTGCTCTGTCCGTGTGTACTAGTCCCTCTGTTGCAAAAAGCAGTAGTGTTAAAAATGGAGATGCATTTTGGGCAGAAAAAAAAGAGGAAAAAATTGCTGATGTTTTGTTCTTTGGCTTTATCAATAAAGATCAAGCTATGTGGTGGTAATTCATGTGATTTATTCCCCCGCCCCCCCCCGCTCTACTCCTTCCTTCCCTCCAGCAGTGAGGTGAGAGCTGTCCCACTGACCTGACTGCTGAACCACCTCCTGAGCTCATTGTCCTGCAGGAAGATGTGGAGCAGTCACTTTATTTTTAACCTCTTACTCGCACTGCAGGTCTCTTTCCTGCTGCTGCTCCCCCTTTGATTTTTTAGTGTGCGCTGGTGAGCACAAAGCGTTGCTTTACTCTCTGGTCACATTGGTCCTGTGGAATAGGTTGCAGCTAAAGCCTGACTCGTGACAGGCTGGGTTTTAGGAACACGTCTATGAAATCTATCCAGCTGACTTACATCTGTTTTCCAGCTTGGAGAAAGCTCAATGTTTTGGGGTTTTTTTCTAGCTAGGCTTTAGCAGATGGAAACTTCAGGTGTGCTGTAAGCAAGGGGCAGCATTTCTGTTTCACAAAGCCCCTTACAGCACCCCTGGCCCTCTTTGCCATGGAGAGCAACTGCCGCTTTTTTGAATCAACAGCATTATTTCTGGGCTGTAGGTATAGGGACCTGAGGATGATCTGCACAAATTCAGCTGCAGACAGATAAATGCACTGGGGCTTTTCTAGCACAATGTTCTCTGTCTCGTCAAAACAGGTTACAGAGGTGGGAGGAAGCATGTGTGCAGTGGCCGCCTAAGCCCTGTCCTGGATGTTTTGAAGCCCAACTCTTTTTCCTGGTGACATCATTCACTTTTCCCCACATTCGGTTTCAGTGGTTTCATGTCAACTCCCAGGCACAGGAACCCAGTCTCTGCCCTGCAGAGCAGCTGTGATTTGCACGCAGGGAGCAGCAGGGACCCATCCTCGGCCACTGCTTCTCTTCAACAGCTGAGAGGCTGTACATCCAGCTGTAGCCTTTAGACAAGCTCTGGTTAGAGAGACAGAACACACACAGCCCCCAGCCCCCATCCTTGTGACTTCTCGCACTACATCAAGCTGAAGTAACGTATGAACAGCTAAGGAGCTACCCTTATGGGGTCAGAGTGCTGCTTGTCACTGTTGCCTCTGCATTCTCTGCTGTCCTCTTCACCCTGAGCACGTGGCAGCCTGGGACAGTGGCCACCAGTTGCACTGCTCCTCTTACTAGCATCATTATCCAGCAGTTGCTTTGTAGAAACTGCCTTATGAAAGATCTTTTCCGGCATGGGGGTGGGGGGGTGTGGGGGTGGGTGTGGGGGTGTGTGTGTCTGCAGTAGTTTCCCTGTTAAAAGTATAAACAACTGTAAAATCAAACCACCAGCCACAGCCACACAGCCTGCAAAAGACAGCTTGGCCCATTTCTCTCACTTCCTTAATTAAGAGGGATGCACCAGATAGACCAGAAGAAAAAGAAGGGAAGGGAAGGGAAGGGAAGGGAAGGGAAGGGAAGGGAAGGGAAGGGAAGGGAAGGGAAGGGAAGGGA
>JAAGNO010001907.1:34340-66005 GCA_033439905.1 Ceryle rudis
TTGGCATTTTACCTTGTAGGGCTGTGTGTTGATGCTTTTCATTATGAAAACAAGTTAAAATGGGACCCAACACTCTTCTTCCAGGAACTAACCCAAACAAAAACCACCACAAGCCACCCACAAACCAAACCAGCTTGTCCCTGCGTTATCTTTTTCCGAAGTGATAATGAAACCCAGCCCCAGCCAGCCATGGCAGGGCTGGTACCCTCCTTGGCAAGCTGCGCCCTATTTGCAGGAGAACTGCTGAGCCAGCCCGCTAATTAGCAGGAGGCACTGAAGGCGCTGCAGGATGCTGCTGGTGACTTTTGCCCCTCTCTTACAAGCCATGGGGTACCCAGTCACAGCAGGGAGAAGATGGGAGGGGAGCCACAAGTACAAAAAAAACCCATGAATGTGATCATGGTACTTTAGTGGTTTGAGTGGCTTCAGTCCAACAGCGCTGCCTTGTTGATGGGCTCCCTGGCTCACACCTTGGCAGAGGTGTCCTGGGTGCTCTGGGCCTGACAGCGAGTGTCAGGGCTGCGTACTTGCTGGAAGGGTAAAGCAGCAAAACTTTATGACCCACTCAGACTGCAATGAATTTAATTCACCCATTAAGATGGAGCCTTCCTTCACTGTAAGGCAGTAAGCACCTTGGAGGGAAGGCATCCTATGGGAAGAAAACTGTCTTTCCTGGGAAAACATCTCCCAGGCTCAGGAGATGCTCTGCCATCAACCAGCTCCTGCCATCAGTGTGAGCCTGAGGAAGTTAAAGCCACGTCACCAGTTGCTGAAGCTCACACTTCAGCCTGATTGCTGAGAGAGGATTTAGAGCCCTGCTGAAGGACAAAAAAAAAAAAATGCTGTGTTTCTCCTGATGGGGGGATCATCTTGAATGAGACATCACTATCCTGCTGCAGGACTGAAAGGAGATGTGTGGCACATACAAGTTGGGGGAAAGCTGGAGGAAAGTAATTCCTAAAGCATCCTGGGATAGGCAGGACAAGGAGCATCTGTGAGGCCAGTCCCATGATCACGGTGTTGCTCTGTACCCCTACTTACTCTGGACAGTAGATAGTCAGAAGACAATGGTATTACAAGAGTATTCTTCCTTCTCCTCCCCACTCAAACCACAGCAACCCACCAGCAAACCCAGGCTGATAACCAACATAACCTGCATATCCCCCCAGAGCTGCCCATAGATGTTCATTGAGACAGGACTGACAGCAAACCCCCTGACCAAAAACCAACTGCTGAGTCACCAAAACAGAAGGTTCCCTCCCCATCCCACAAGCAGCCTGGGCTTGGACATGTGAAGGACTGGCTACACCAGAGCTATGGGCAAGATGTACCAGGAGTCCCTGGTTGTGTCTTTTCTCTCAAAGCAGCACAGTGGCAGAAAGGGACTGATCCTTTCTCATTCCCATTTCTGCCAGGGTCACAGTAGCAGAGACCTCAAAGGCTTCCTTACACACCTAGGCGTGTTCCGATCATTGCCTCCTCCCAGGTATATCAGACATGTTTCAAGGATGCACAACTGAAGAAAAGGACCTCAAGGGGACACAATTTCTGTTGCTGGCTCCCCCCTGGGGTCAGTGGCTCAGCTTAAACATCTCCACTCTGCTCAAGTTCTGTTTAAGGCATTTAAATCCCTCATATCAAACACCTCTGCAAGAATCAAGAGACAGATCCCCACAACACATTAAATCAAGTTCCTGATGTAGATGGCAAGATCTCAAAGACAGTCAGGGACTCAGCCCAGTACCCCAATCTGATGGCCCCAGGAAGGGGCAGGAAAGTATCCCACACATCCCCAGGGCTCCCAGTCACCACCACTAACCTTATTTTGCAGTGAAAACACTCACTGCCTTGTCAGTGAGGCACCAAAAATCTCTGTTGTGCTAGAGAGAGGACACAGTAGTGGCAGCCAGAGAACCTGACACAGGAATCCCAACAGATGCAGCATCAACACACCACAGGGAAGTTCACATCAGCGAAGCTGCAGCAGCTGGCAGCTCTTAGGGCATCACTACTGCCAAGTATAATCCTGTTGGAAGATGATTTCTTTGACCTGTGGGACAGCACACCCAACCTGCCATCACTGCCTGCTGCTGTCCCTTCCAGAGGGGTGCCTGTAGCTGGTGTTTCACACCTGGCTTGCTGAAGTGCTGTTGAGTACAAACTGCTCGGTGGCATCAGCCCTGCTGTCTCTCCTCCGCACACAAGAGGTCACACTCTTAATTCTAATCGGTAGTACAAAGAGCTTTAAACATGCAGCACAGGAATGAGCAATAAAGAGGGCTAGAGGTGCAGCAACATCCAATCTTACTTTAATAAAAGAAGAAAACCTGCACAAGTTTTAAAGAGAAATAGAAACCCCCAGGGCTGTAGGAAGACCTGCTTCTGCTCCATCCATCCTCCAACCCAGCAATCCAACCTTGCGAACCGTGCAATGTACACTCCTAATCAACTTCTTATTGTTGATAACAACCTACTGAAAGTTAAGAGTGCTTCTCCCTTCTTTCTCCTCACCTTTTTTTTTTTTTTTTTTTAAACAAAGAGGGGAAAAAATAAAAGAAAACCTAAAAACTTCCAAAGTGAAGCAACAAGAGGAAAGGCATGTAAACAGTTTGCAAGTAATTCATATGGATGCCCGCACAGGTGCTGTGTTTTCAAGAGAACGCAAAGCAAGTTTGCTAGCAGAGGAGTGCACGTGTTGTAAGAGGTAGTGCCATCCATCAAAACCAGCAAAAAAACCAGCCAGACTTCAGGACCACTTCACCAGAAGTTGAATTTCAATGTACAGCGTAAGCATTCACTATAAAAGGCTTCTACTCAATGGGTCCAGGAAAATGCCAGCTGTCACAGGTACATTTCGTAATATACAATGACTTAACAACACCTATCTACTAACAAGAGGTCTGTTGTCTTTTCTATTGACAGCCAAGTAACAGCTGGATCTCCTTTTAAAAAGTTAGGTTGTGTAACACAACCATATTCAGTGACGTAGGCAGCTTTACACTTCACCTGCACACTGATTTAGAAAATATTTACCGTTGGGGTGTGCAGATGGACCTCATAATCATATATAAAATACACTTTTTTTATTATCTCATCTGCTGAGCCTATGCTGCACACACAGAAGCACTTTGCTTTGTCCCTTATTATGATGAACAGTAAGGGAAAGCCTTGGTTACAATTTCACCCGAGTCAGGTGAGCAGGAATGAGCTCCTTAAAAGCTAGCTCTGCTCCAGATGACTGCTAACTCCACCAGCCGCTTTTAGAAACAGTGACCCTACCGGTGGTTCTGCTGGAGACTCATGTTCATCATAAGAGGGATGGTCTTTCCTGCAAATCCAGCTTGCCACCTAGGAACAAGTCGTCACAAGCCACTGTTGCATGTTAACAGCACAACAAAGCTTTGGCTCTCTCTGCAACACAGGTCTTCAGATTACTCCAAACCACCCTGATGACCTCTGTGCCCTGGCTGGAGTGACCCAGGAGCAGTCCGTGTATTAGCAGTGAGTAAGCTATGCTGCTTCTGTAGGTCCTTCAGCAGTAGAAGACGATGGCATCTTCTTTTTGTCACTCATTAGCAACACAGCTCTGAATATATACGACAGGAGAAGGTCCCCTTAGTATGTAGCCATGTCCCAGAGCAGCTTCACGTTTTTGCTTGACATGGATGAGTGCAAGAGCCCTCACAGGTAAAAAGGCTCTGTGTTTATTTGAAGGTCTTGAGCGACTTGTCACTCAGAGTCAGACATGAGCCTGATATGGTGAATTTGGAATCCTGGGGCCACTCACAGCAAAAAAAGCAAAGGACTAAGAGTCACTGAAAGCCAAACCAGCTGCACATCAGGTAAAGGAACTGCTCTTAAACACCAGTCTCCAAAAGTTATTTATTTGCCTGACCGAGAAAGGAGAGTAGTCACCTGGAGATGACAGCTCTACTTGGTACTCTGTGGCAGCTGTTAAGACCGTAACGAAAGCTACTATTTCTCAGGGACAAAACTCCCATCAATGTCCCATCACTTTGCAACCTGAAAGTGTGCTCCCATTCCCTCTTGACCATAATTATTTTCCAGTTTAGGGAAGAAAACACCTCCATATTTCAGTCTTTCAAACTGCTCTGCTGTGACACAAGCGCAAGCAGCTCTGAGCTTATACCACCTCCATCTCCCTACCAACATTTAGGTCATCAGCTGTTTCATACAACCTCACTGTTGGCAAAACAAGAGGAGCCACGATGCCAATCACACAGGCAGAGTCCAGGTGCTGGCCAAGAAACGCTCAAGTCCCGGTCCTTGACTTTTTAGATTTTAAAGTAACGACTCCCTCTTTTCTGGGGCACTTGGCAAAGCCCCTGCCATGACTTGACCAATACCGGTGCTCCAGTCACAGCATGACTTCCATCACAGCGTCTTTCTGTTGTGCATCAGAACCAACTTATACAAGAAAATCATAAAAGAAAAACATGGTCGTCATCATTTCCAGTAAAAGCACCGCCCTGCCTCTTCTACCCTCTTTCTCCTTAGATGAGGGCATTTCTGCTATGGGGTCTTAGGAGAGCACGCATCACTCTGGGGTTGCATTATCAGTAGCCTGCCACGATGCAATTAAACCTATGATTGAAATGAACAATAAATAAAGAGAAAGACATACAGGTTTTAAATATAGGTTTCCATTAAAAGCGTTACAAAGACAACTTCTCTCATTTTGAAGACAAAGAAAATATTCACTTCTACTGAAAAAAAAAAAAAAGAAAAAGGAAAAAAAAAAAATTACCCCTTTGCAAGTAACTTTAATGAGGAAAGGTGCAGGGAGGGGAGGGAGAGAGGACTTGGAGAACTAGCAAGTGTTCAAAAGGGCAGGCGCCCTCCATCTCGGTCATTTTGCAATGGCACCTTTTTCTCACACAGTCAGGTCAGAGAGCCAGAGTCCTCACGTGGAGGATTTCACCACCTGCTCATAAGGGGGAGGTGGTGTGTTGCAGTAGGAGGGTGGGGGTGGGTAAACTGGGTTTCCTTGTGGGGAATTGGGCTGGACGTGGAAAGCCATAGCCATGGGATTCATCACAGGTCCACCTGGATCTGTGTAGTACGGCACTCCAGGTTGTTGTGACCCTGAAAGAAAGAAAAGAAGAGAGAAGGTATCAACAATGGCAACAGCATCGTGTCGTGCTCTTCCAGGACCTGTGCTCTGCACACTTGGACAAGATTTCTTAAAGTGTTCATCAGTTCAAAGACAACGACCACCTTTCTCCCATTCCAGAGAAAACCCAGGCTTGCAGGACTACAGTCACTTCTTGACATTTCAGCAAAAAGTTTTAATTCTGCATGCAAGGGAAATAATTTAGTGAAACAAAGGGCACCACTGCCCCAGCAACTATCACTCGAAAAGGAAAAAAGTTGAGCCTAGCTCAGTTCCCCAGACACAAAAGCTGCCGTGACCGCAGAGAGGAGAGGCATGGGATCCCAGATGGACAAGGGGTGTCATGTTTTACAAAAGGACTTCACGGATTATTGTGTGGTGTACTGGATCTGCCGGTAAGCCTGAGTGCATTTCAAGTAGATAACCTCCCTTCTAGGCACAGCACAGCTAAGGAGTAAACACGTATGAAGCAAAAACCCAAACTGAAGCCAATTATGACTGGCTAACACAATGGGACGAGATTGCTTTGCACAGATTAAGTTTAGGAAATGATGTTGGAGCCTGAAGGGACAAGGAAAGGAAACGTATGATCAAATGCAAAATTCCTTAGCCATGACACATGAGGAGTAGCAGAGACTGCTGCCACGAGGAACAACAACGGGGCCCTGTAACCCTCCTCGGACATCACAGCTGGTGGTGGAAGATGAGCTAATCTAATTCCAGCCATTAAAGTCACAGGCTATCTCTATCTCAAGATGTAAATGAGGTTTCTTCTCTTTCTCTATTTAAATAAAGCTGGACTGAAAACAAAACAGAACAAAAGATGGCTGAGCAACAGGTTTTCTTCTGTTGGTGCTAGTCTGCTTTTCCTGTAATGACACAGACTCCAAGGGATTTTCTCCCCCGTCCTTCCCTTCCATGAGCTAGTGACGCTAGGACTCAGTATTGCCACAGAAGGAATACAGGCTTCTTGAGTCTTTAAGCATCCCTTAACACTTCAAGCACTGAGGAAGGAGCTGCATACCGAACCCAAAAACATGTCCTTACAATACTAAATCAGATCAGTCGAGCCATAAGGCACAGGGATACAAACTGTCCCAGAGCCTGGGATGTCTGCCTAGGGAGCTTTGTTTGGACACTCGGGAACAATGAGGACGGATGGCAGATCAGGAACCCTGCTACTTCCTTCTTAACACAATAATTTTTAACACGCCACCACTCTACTTTTTCCTTTTGCCTGTCTGAGCAAAGAAGGTTACTCCGCAGCCTCTCTTCCTGTGCCACAGCGACAAGAAGCCCTCGTTCTGCTTCAGTGTCTAACATCAGCACACGGCTGTGGGAGAGCCAGGCTGGGAACAGGAGCTGAGCCCTACCACTTGAAAGTTTGAGCTAATACACTTTTCTGTAGCCTTTTTCTTAAGCACTTTTGTTTTGAAGTTAAATCCCGGCCAGCTCGGCATTTCTACAGTTTCCATCTGCATGGGGAAATGGGAGAGGCTGAGGTAGCTCACTGCAGCTCGCTCTTGAGCAAAATAACCGTTTCTGTTAAATCTTCTGTGTACTATTACTGAATTGGGGGGGCGGGGCAAGTGTGGACACCCGATTTTTTGAGATTTTTTTTTCAGTTCATTAAACCCAGCAGAAAACAACATCTGAATATCAACTTCCTAGTGGGATCAGCTCAGTAAGTATTTGTTAAGTATCTACAAAGGTACCCAGCCCTTTCTAGCACCTGACTGACAGTCTGGGGCTACGTAGGCCAGGGATGAAGTGAAAGATACCAGTAGGTCTGCAAACTGCTGCTTGTAGGTGAGGTGTTCAATCCATTTTCCCAGTTAGGCCCAAAGAAAAAGTACTTTCACTTCCAAGCTGATGCCGGGATGGCAGAAGGTTCTGCCATTACCACTGCAGGGAAGGAAGGGGATGGGCAAGAAGCCACGTTTCAAGGGCTCCACCTCAACAGTGAACCGGCTACTACTACCAGATCTGGAAGGGGAACCAGCAGAAAATGAGGACTTGGTTGACTACTGTTTCCCATTGTTTTTGATCTTGAATATTCCTAGAACAGTAGAAAAAGTGAAAAAAAATAAATAAACCCACAGTATTGGTGGGGTTAGCTCGGACCCAAATCAGTTAAGTAACAGTAATTTTTCGGGCTTAAAAATATTAGTTTTGTTAGTTTGGCTCCCCCACAACCCTCCAGTTGAAAAATAAATACTCTCTGTGGAAATGCTTCTTCAGTCAAGTAGAAAAACAGATGCAGAATAGAAGCCCTAAAAAAATCCTCTTAGGATTTAAACACAAAGAGGGTGAATAAAGTGTCAGCCTATGTCTGTAACATCGTTTTATCCATGTAGATCTGTGAGGGGGGAACAAATGCTTGTCTATGAGTACACAGGCGAGGGTGCAGGAAAGAGCATTTCCAAAGTGTGCACAAGGCATGTGGGTGTGCAACAGCCGGCCTGACAGCGGGCAGAGCCCAAATGCTGTGTCTCTGCACTATGCCCGTAGTCACAGCTTGCTGGAAGGGGTGTAGAACACTGTTTAAGGAGGCTGTCTTCATGCAGCCACAGTACTGCACAGAGATGTAATGGTTCTTAAGATGATTTTTGAGAGGTTTGAAGAACCAGAATTTCAGAGATTCTCCTTCTCATTCCAAAATATTCAGGTTTTTTTCCACTTTCTAGCCAGTACAAAACAAAATCAAAATGCCAATTCAAAAAAAAGTCATCAGAAAAGGTAATTATCCTCTGACTTCAGCTCTCTCTAATACAACATGCAATGAAATTACAGCCCAGGAGGAAAAGTGTCAGCGTACCAAGCGTGCCTGCATATGTGTGCGTGTACTTTCCCCGGCACAAATTACCACTGGCTTATGCAATTAGGACAGTGGTTGAAAATGTCTCAGTTTGGCCTTGCTGAGGCAAGGAGAAAGCAAGCATGGAGTGTACGCTCAGCTAAAATCTCAACCCTGTAGAATTTCTTCCAACTACAGACAGCTTGATTCACAAAGCTCCTGTAAGGCCCAAACATCTTCTGCTTACGGGTAAGTCTTATTTTTCATCATTCTCCCAACTGGGACTATCTAACAGCCAGAGGGGAAGAAATACCAAACCTAGAAAGCAGTATTGCCAGAGGAGCCATCATGAGGTAGATCCTCCTGATGCTCGCAGCCATTGCTGACCAGAGAGGCAGCAGTCAGACTAACAAGGGGAGAAGGACCACTTTGCTGCAGAAAAACCATAGCAGCGAGCATGGAAGGCAAATCAAAAGACCTGCAATCTGGCTGCCTTGGAGAAGAAACATGTTAGGCTTTCCTTCACCTCTGCCAGGTGTTATCAACTGTATTTAAAACTCTTCCTTCACATTCCTGATCATTTTGGATACCTATCATTCTGCCTACACTGCAAAGCGAGAACTTGCTAGTCTCCTCCTATGCATGGACACACAGCTGTGAAAATATTAGGGAACCACAACAGAAGGGAACTTAAAAGTCCTGTCATCCTGGGTTTCAAAACCACTCCTGTACACTGCAGCTGAATTATGCTCTTTGAAAGGCAGAAGAGTTCACTCATCACAGGAGGCGGTTGCATGGTTTAGTGCAGTGCAATCCCTTCTCCAAATCCCACGGTTTCCAAAAACAAACAACCAAAAACCTCAAACCCACCCTTTTTAAATGTAAGAAACAAGCGAAATGTGTTTAGGGAGCAGTCTCTGACCTGATGCAGTGTTGACTGGTTGTCTGGTGTAAGACACGTTAAAAGTAGGTTCTTCTACTAGTGGAGGAGGGTACATCCGCCTTCGGATAAAGAAACCAGCTCCGCAACAGAACAAAACTCCCATCATCAAAAGGAACCTAGGCAAAGAGAAGAGAGAAGTCAAAACCCACTCGCTTTCAGGCAGCTCTCAACCCCAGGCTGCTCGCTGAGAGAAACAAGAGTATCATCTAGCAATCATCAGCCTATGACTTTTATTAGGGTTTCTTAAACAGGTTGTCTCTTGAGAGCAGGTCTATGTCATTTGAGACAGCACTCATGGAGCACTTACGGCTATAATACAGACATCTTTAGCAATTAGTACTATTGTCGGATGTCTTCTGGCATGTAAAATACAAATCTGAAACTAAAACATCCTTGAGCCTTCAGGAAGTTCAGGTTCATACCTGACCTTTGCCACCAGGATGCTGAACTGAAATTCTAGGTCGGTACACTTTCAAACTGCATATGTTGGACACAAGCCTCATACTTGCAGCATCGTGACTGATCAGAAGGCTTCTGGGGAGCAAAAAGAAATACTACTCTGCAGTTGCCCTTAAAAGAAGGCTTTTAGATGTTCTTCAGTGATTCAACACTGTAATTTTGTTTCCCATGGGAAATATGGTAGCTGGTATTTAAGCTCAAGCTGGAAGACTGAAGCATTCAGCATTGAATATAACAAGCTTTGCTTTGTGCTTCCTGTGTTGGGATTCACAAACCCAAGGAAAAGGACACCAGTTTGCTTCAGTTCTTCTCCTCTCAGCTCCTTTTCCAATCGGACTAAACTGTCCTCAGCACTGCCTTGTCCTGGTGCTGTGGAAACAGGCACATACAGCAAGGGCACATCAGATTTTTTTCCTCAGACAGCGGTTTTCACTGTGTGTCCTTGATTAGTTATCAGACATGCTAGTGACTGATGCAAGCTCCTGTAAACCCAAATGGCTCTTCGGGTTACAGGCTCTGCCTGTAACTGCCACCTAATTTCAGGGCCCTTTACTGGAAGACAATGATAGCTGTGCTCTTTTGGAAGGTATGGAAGTTGGCCAGAGACCACCAAAGTTGGCTAGAGGCTTATCTCCTCTGGAGCATTCCAGGTCAACCTGCTTTAGCAGGGGATGGCACTTGATGATCTCCAGAGGTCCCTTCCAACCCCTACCATTCTGTGATTCCTAGGTGCCTGAGAGGAAGAGCGTGACACTGCATAGCAGCGAGAGGCATTTCATGCAAAGGGGCAAATTCTGTTCTTGTTCCTGTGGTGGAAACAAGAGCAGAAGGATGTCCTGTTTCCCTGAGCCAATATTAATACATCCCCTTTTGGCAGCATTCCTGCAAAGGATTTGTTCTGAACAGAAAAACAGAGATTTACGACGTCACCCCAGGGATTGAGATGCAGAGCTCTTCAGTTATATCAGTAAGGATTGTACACTGAAATCCCACAGTCAGCTTTGGGAAATCTCTGCATTATAGTATATATCAGGCTTCTGTTTTTCATTGTTTATTTGTTTCAGTTTTTGAAGGCTTTTTTTTTTTTAATTTTTTTTTAAAGCAGTTTTCAAATTCTACATAAAAAATGCCCCAAATCAGGTTTTCTAGGAGAGCTTTTGCTTTCTCTCTACTGTAATGAGGAGGTTTTATTCAGGTGCATTCTTAAATTCCTCTCCAAAACAAATTTACCTTGTTTTTTCATTATGCATATAACAGTGATTAGTTTAAGCTTTATCCAGATTACTGAGCTGCTGGTTTCACAAGCTCAAGTCTTTCTGCCTTCTTTTCCTTTGCTGTCATCTGCAGTGAAATCCTCATAGTCATAAATGTACTTCTCTTCTTTTTTAATTGAAGCCTCAATTCAGCTGGCAAGAATATCTTCAACAATCCTCCTTATACAATCCTCTTTCAAAACTGAGTGCCCACCAAAAAGGGACAAACTCCAATTGGTAGTAGCTGGGACAGGCATAAGGAATTCAGCAATTCTGAATAAAAGTGGGACCTCTGCCTGTACAGACCAGCAGGATGCAGAGGCAGGAAAGGTCAACCTGACAGGAGTAACCTCCTTTTTTGGTGTTTTCTCACTACATCAGGAGTATTTTACAAGCAAATAAAAGTCCTTGCATTTATACATACACATATACGTTACTGCATACTTGTACCTACTTTAAAATATTAGGGCTGGCAATATCCCGATTTAAGTCCTACAAACAAGAAAAGAACAGGACAAACATCGAATTCCCAAATGCTCTGACCTACCAAAAATACCATAGTCGCTGGATAGAAAGAGCTCTTACACAGCATCTTGACCCACAGCAATCCTCATAGGAGCGACATCTGCAGAGAAATAAAGAGGAACGGGCGTTAGGGGAGTGGTTGTCACTCAGATTAAAATGGCACCCCCAAGTCTGATGCCATCTGCACCCCTGCCTGAGGCATTGTTGATGACGTCATTGTGAGCCTGGGAGGCAAAGCCTCTGGGAAGTCTTCAAGGTCAGGTTGGACCCAGCTCTTGATGTAGTGAAAGATGTCCCTGCTCGCAGCTATTCAGGAACTTTTCGCACGTTATTGAAACTACTTTTCTATATATTTCTTTTATAGCCACCTCAAAAAGAGTGAATGTACTGTTTAATTCTATATAAAAGGACATTTTATAAAGAAAAGCAATATTCCTGTGTTTTCTTTCACAGCAAATGAACACCGCAGACCTCAAACATGAGCCACTTGGGGATTTATTCACTGCAACAGACAAGAATTGCAAGGTCAAAGCTGCTGGATCACTCTTTCTGTGCATATTAGCAGCTTCCAAACAGAAACCAAGTGCAGAGAAGACTTGTGTACTGTTATTTGCAAATTTAATGGCATTTTTTGCCTCTTGGAAGTTGCACTGGACTGCAACTGCCAAAAACTGCCATTATCTAAGTAGGCTTTCCTCAAAAAAACCCCCCAAACCAACAAACCCACATTTCATATTAATATTTCCTATGGACTAGAACTGTTTTAAAGGTATTATAGCACCAACCATTGAAAGCACAAGGTACAACTTCACCAAAAGCCAGCACACAGATTAACAGCAACCTCTGAACAGTTTCTGTGGTAACTGCCATTTCCCACACCAACAAAATACATTTACAAGGAAGCGGGACAGAGGTAACACAGAAACTATGGCATGTGACAGGCTCGGATAAAAATGTCCAGATCAGCATAGCCAAGAAAAGAGGGGGTTACTACAACTGGACCGATTTTTTTAAGTGTACACATCAGTATGCTCAATGCACATATTTAATCACCTGGTTTTGCCTGACTGCATGACTGTGCTCTCGTGTTTGTACGCAAAGCTAAAAAAACCTCAGTTGGATAATTGTACAGACATTTACACATTACATGCTCAACTAACAGGCCTTCCATCACAAAAAACAAGTCACTTAGGCTCCGACCTCTAACTGGGGCCAGAGGAGGATGCTCTATGGATACGTACTCAGCTATTTTGCAAGTGAAAACAATTGCATCCTCTTCTGAGGACAAGTAGGCAGGATTTATATAAGCAAGTGGAGGATCTGAAGTGATGAGCAAGGCAAGATCCATTAATACACTCAGGCACACAGTTTGAGAGTACGTTATTCATGCCAAAAGAGAGAACATCCACTTTGCCATCCCTAAACCTGAAAGAGACCTATCTTCAACCCCTCTTCTTTAAAGCTTGCCAGAACCCTAACAACTGCTCACACTCAAAAGCTACCAGACCTCACAAAACTACTGACAAGACTTAGCAAGTGAGCATTAACTTCAGACCCATCGGGACCAAGAAATCAAGCATTCCTCCATGCTCCCCAAGTGGATCAACCCAACAGGAGCTTTCAAGACCTCTCTTAAATGCATGGACAGGATCGGGCCCCTTGTGAAACAAGATGGCAGCTGCTGCCTACTGTTAATCCAGTTGTCATGGCACCCCTTTTGCTCTTTAACATGCTTTTGGTTGGAGCACCTCATCTACACTGAGGGGCACTTGCCTCTTGATGCCCTATAAGGACTTTGTTGGCCAAGAACAGCAGAGAAGAAATAGCCCATAAATCTAGAAGCTCTTCTTGAGGCAATTAAGGCCATAAAAATAATAGGAGGAGGATTTTAGGGATATGAGCAGTCTTTCTCTCTGCCTCCACACCCTGGTTTTGTCAGCCTAGACACTTACACCTAACCACAAGAAGCAGATGTACCAGGCCAGCCTCTGGCCCCAAAGGCATTTCCCATATCAAGCCCCAAGAGCTCAACTTGTATAAAAGCTAAACTAAAACAGAGAGCCCAGGGAGGCTGCACGTACGCCTCCTCTGCACCAACCTTGCCTTCCTTATTTTGCATGTTTTCTCCAGAGCCAGAAGAGACAGGAAAAGGCGATTTTAGACTATATAATTATGGTCATTCAAACCATCAAAATTAAAACAGCATCTGTATGAGGAGTACAGTACCTGAATTTACTTTTTATTTTTAATCTCTAAATTGTCTAGGCTATAAGTCAGCATCATTTTTAATGTCTCAATGGCTTAGCTTTTCCTCCTGCAAAAGAGAGCTAAAGTACCATCTGGAAGACAGAAAGGCTCAACTGCTGAATGTTTATGATGCTCCTGAGAACACTGAATGGCAAACAAACAGGTCATCGAAGAGAAGCTGTCTCCTACACAGATGACTGCATTTTCAATTGGCTGAAAACAACGATGCAAAGGATGGAGGAGTCTCTCATTACAGCTGTGTTTAGAGAAGCTCCATTTTCCAATAGGCAGTGAGCTTTCTGAGGCAATTCATCCAAGGCTAAGCGCTGCATTTGCTGGGTGGATGGATCTGTGAAGCTAAACCAGTATCATGACTTGGAGGGAAATCCCTTTGAGATCTGATACTAGTAACCCGTTCACTTTTTACCCATAAAACAAAATGGGCACTGTATTTTTGCATGCCTGTGAGTATGGACACACATACCCACACACACAGGAGCCTGGAATCGAGGATGATGCCATGATAACAACCTGCTGTTTGTATTCCCCACCTCTTGATAGCAGTGCCAGAAAAGACTGAAGGAACAAACGGCTCATTTGCTGATACTGCCATCAGGGTACTGCAGAAACTCTGCTGATCTCTTCTTCAGTCATTGTGCTATGAAAAACCAACACAACTTCTGACATCATTGATCCCAATTATCAAAAAATTAACTTACTTACAAAAGCCCTATTTATTAGGGGGCAAAAGATGACAATAAAATCAGCTTATTAATGAAGTAACATGCAAGCTTAAGTATAATCAGTCTTTGATGTACTGTCTCTTACTGCCTGACAGCAAACCCCAGTAGAATTAAGACCCTGGTTCATTAAAAGAAAACCAATTAAGTATATACACATCCATTCCTTGAATTGGTATGCATATTCATTAAATTACACTTGGTCTTGGGCTTTGCTTTATGGAGAAGGACTGGTTGTGCTTAATGCCAGTTGAAGAAGAATGAGCTTTACTGTTGGTCTGAACTGGACCGAGCCCATCTCCCACAGAAGACTTTTCTAAAGTCAATTTCCCTCTTTCACACATAAACCACCATCCTGAGAACTGCATTTCCCCTGGGCAATGCTTGTTTTATTGATCAAAGTGTAACCCATTACATAGGCTAAGACATGATCCGTTAGTTGCTTTGCTAATCTGTGACTTCAGCAAGCATACGGTCTCTCCTTTGAAAGCTGTCTGCAATGCAAGTTATGATTTAGAAGGTACATCTCTTCATTCATAATTCAGCAGAGTGAAATGACTGCATCTGCATGTGCAATGACTTGTACTGCTAGCACAGTACCCTCACACACCAAGGAACCTCTATGTCAGAGACCAGGGTTACGCTGTGTGTCAGGTCACAGTGAAAAGCTTTTTGCACAGGTTTGCACTTCAGTGGTGACACCAAACTTCCTTTCTTAATGCACAGGCAAAGCACTAAGTTTCATATCAGGGTATACTGTAGAACCCAAACCCCACAAACCAACCCCATCCTTGCATGCATTCTGTGGACAATAACTGCTCAGTGAAATAGTCCAGGAGCTCCTTTCCAGTTATACCTGCATCTGCACAGCTGAACAAGTCCCTTTTTAGCAGAACTGCTACAGCAAAGAATCATATCTAAAAATAACTGCCCGGTGGGCATTTGCTGAAAAGTGGAGAAGAGGTAAAGCAGGGATTACAGTCTTTAGTAGACTACGTGGCCATAGCGGTCTGACAGCATTCCCTATCCTCACTTAACATGGATACTCCCCATCAGCACCATCCCTGTGAAACGCAGGGTGTAGTGTTCTCGGGTTTCCTCTCTAGATTGTTTGCAACATGGGTTCCTAATACTGGCATGGGCAAAAGACCAGAAGGAGAAGCACAAGTGCTCACGAGAACTGGAAGGGTTGGACTGCTGAGACTGGGTCACCTCCAGACAGACTCAGTGCTGAGCCCTCAAAGCCAGAAAGAAGACTCAGGTCTGCTAACACTGATGAAGGCAGACAGCTGAAGTGTGCATATGTATTTACTTCTTCTAGGACAAAAAAGTGTGAAAAAATATAATAAAAAAAAATTAATCTGCTCGAAATGTAGCTGCCAGGATACAGTGATGGTGAACAGTTTAAAACCAAATGAGCCATGAAACAAAAAGAAAAACAAAGGAGGCAACCACCACAAAGTGACTAGCTGAAACAATTCCAATGAAGCTTAGAGTCTTGGCCATGCTGTCAATGAGGAGCAGTGCCACTGAGCTCAACAGGACTACACTGCCACAGGACACAGAATCAGACCTGAAGGAAGAGGAATGTGGAAGAGAAAAGTGTACCATATAAGTGATAGAGGGGAGTTACTTCTCTACCAAGTTTATTTCACCATTGTTTAATTCATTTCAGACTGTTCTGTACGTGCATTTCTATCTTTCAATAAAAAGCAGTTTTCAAAGCAAAGCCATTGCCTGTACTGATATGGAAGGAAAGACCCAGGTTATTGAGTGTGTACATGAGGAAGACCACTAGACACGTGGAGGAGCTTAATGCTACAAGCACGGTGCAGAGGTTATCCCAACAAATCCATTTTGCTACAGCAGCTCACTGAAAATGGAAAATGAAACACAAGAGTCCGACTCTGCACTCAGGATTCCCACCTAAATAACTATTTCTGAGTCCCAAAGTGGTTTAATCTCTCCAGAAAGATGTTACAACACAAAGGCCACCAGCATTCACTTAAATGCTTGGGAAGCAGTAACACGGGCAAGATCTTTGGCTGGTGGAGCAGAGGGATAGGCGACATCTGCTTCCCAGATTTGGTCTTAGAGCTGGTTGGGTCTCCCTGGCACGTCTCCATAGGTGGACTGACTTTCAGCAGGGACATAACTTCAGTCATTACCTGTAGTCATAGGTGCTTATCACCCAGAAGTATGTCTCTTCTTAAGCATAGCAAAGGTGATCTCTCAGCGCACACAAGAAGTTCCTTGTAAAATGTAGGTCTGGTTTTAGCAAACACATAACTACACATATAATTAATATAGCTGCTTCACAGATGAACACAGCTGTGACCTTAGTGGAACATTTCCACTTGAGAGAAAAACACTGTCACCAGTACCCAGGAGAGCACCAGAGATATAGTTACCCAGGTACTCGATAAATCACCCAGCCCTTAACTACATCAGAAAACGTAAGGCAAAAAGGAGGAAAGGGGCTGTCAGGTCATTTTTTTCTATGGAGTAGAAACAACAGAGACAGAAACAATATGCTCAGGTTGATTCCTGTCTGCTTTGACACAACTGAAATCTCTTACAACAAGACAAGATACTTGGCTCCTGTCCTTCACACAGACGTGAAAAACAAGAGCAGACAACAGCTGAAAAAGGGATTATTCTCAATTATTCTTTAGGTGAAGAGCCTATAAACACTGTCTCTGAGCAAGATCTCAGAAGAATATGTAAATCCTCCCCCACTTCTGATGGGATGAGAAGCATTTGCTCAGCTGCTCCTATGAAAGTGACCCTTCCACTAGCCTTCTGCTACCCAACAGCTTGCCATAACCCCATCTCTCTCTTCTCAGACCCCAGGAGGAAGGCCACCCCACAGAGACACTCTGGTCGCTGTCTGTAAAAGCAGCAAGTCTCATCACATGGCTTTCTGGCCAGTACACATTCACGTAGAAATGTTCACTGCTCCTTCTGTGGCAGAACCCAGCAAGAATCGCTGTGGTTTGGGCTTTGTCCAGAGCCAGTATACAGTACCTTCAGCAGCCATTCTTCAACACAGCCTGCAGGCCTTTCGTTCGCAGAACAAAGCAGAGAAACAGCACAGCTTAAGGCTTTGGCAGAAGTGAACTACACCTAACCCGTATGACAAGTTTTCACTTTCTGGAGGTGGAATTGCAAGTTTGTCTTACCAAGAGGAACAGGGACTTCCAGTTATTCATCGGGTCCCTTATTAAACAGACAGACAGTTCTTCCCATCTTGAAGCTGCTCCCAGTGGAGAAGCAGTCCTACTGCATCTAATTGCTGCTTTGGGAGATGATAAGCAGACTACTGGCAGGGGGCGATGGGCATCCATGAATTTTCTAGCTGCCTGAACCTAACATACTAATGCATAGTAAATCTTTTTTTTCCTTCACCAAGCCACTGCATGATCAAACACAGAGAGGGACACAGGTACTAATGGCCAACACTTACATGACACCAAGTCTTTCAAAATTTTAATTCAGAGTCACCCTGTCCAGAAAGGGTTAGAAGCTTCAAGATGACTCTGGGGTCCTTGTCGCTGTCTGCTGGAGCACAAATCGCAAACAACCCTTCCTGGCCCACTGACAGGAAGCCAGAAGCAATTGATTCTCAGCCTTGCATTAGGGTTCTTGTGTGGGATGTGGAAGTTAATCCTCTGACGAGTATTCAGAATCATAGAATGGTTTGGGCTGGAAAAGATCATTAAAGGTCATCTAGTCCAACCTGTCCTGCAGTAAGCAGGGACATCTTAAGCTAGATCAGGTTGCTTAGAGAGCTGTCAAGTCAACAGCCTCAACAGGTAAAACTCAACTTCACTATAAGCCACAACCATGGTTACTGCATGCCCTGGAAATTAGAGGGGGGTGGGACTGGGTTCCCTGCTCCACCTCAGCCAGTGGAGGGTCTGGTTTCAGAGGAGTACTCCAACAGAAGACAGAGACTGACCTCTTTTCCTCTTCCCTCAACTTTCTCAGAGTAAGCTGTCTATGCCTGGCGAGCCTCCAACTCCAAAATTGTTCAGAGTTTCTAGTCTCAAATTAGGTCAGTCACCTGCTTGATTGCCTGTGAAGGCTGAGATATCAAATCCTTCTCCCCTCCTCAGGACTCACTCCTAGCATCTGAGTGGTTGTTAATTTGGTAGCCTAATTCTCCCGGGGCTGTGCATCGGACAACTGATCCACTGGAGCAAATCCAAGTGTGCAGCAAGGCATCTAGGTGCTGGGTGATTACAGCAGTCAAGACTACAACCTCAGATCCATCAATATCAGGGGAATCTAGTCCCTTATTTGAAGCAAGGGATATACCACCTTACGGACACTGACTACTGAAACCAGTTGTGATGTTTTGTACCCTTACTGTTTAGGGCCACACAGGACTGAGCAATGGTGGTGGGTCTTTGTTGAGTTTTATATACAGATGGTCTGCTAAATACCATTTTCTTCCTTCACAACACAAACTGTGCACTGACGTTCTTGCACCGAACTACATATGCAAAACAGCCCTTCCTGTGACCGCTCGCTACTGAACTAGTGGCCCTGGCCTGAATCCAGGTCTCTGTTTCTGTAAGGTGCAGCCATTCAGTGCGCCTGGAAACGTGCAAAACTAGTACGCTGCCGCCCCTCTCCTTCCTCCATGCTGGCTTCAAATCCATCAGAATAATAAATCAGCAGCTACATTACGACCCTAAGCACACACCTGCTGATGCTTCATGCAGCTGTAATTGCACCGGGAAAGAGAAGTGTATCATCAGGCAAGTCAACCTAATTAAAATCAGTAAACATAACAGGATGTGGAGCACGGAAAGTAGCTCCCGTCATGCAACGTATGCCCTGTGTCTAGACTGGGGTGTTTTCCCAGCCTTCTGTATGCATGTTGATGCAAGAAGTGCTCTCAAAGCTATCTGAATACCAGCAAAACACTTTTGTTTATTCTTTTCACCTGGAATATTTTGCAGGTTCTTGATAATGCATAGAATTATTACTATGGACTGACCGCCAAGCACGTGAGGGCTTACATTCAAAACCCAGATGAATATGACTATGTGATAAGTATAACCAAATTTAATCTGCAGAGGAAGACAAGTGTATGAAAATGGACAAGAAATTTATTTCAAAAGCCATGAAAAGTCACCAACGGAACATAATCAGCATTCCTCTGCACAATAAGAAAAAAACTGACTGTTCCCATGTAGGGCAGGAACATGTTTTAAACACAGAGTATTAGCAAACATTTGGGTTTTATGTTTACATTAATGTTCTTATACTAATTCAAAATGAAAAATTAAACAGACTTAACATAAATGTGTACATAAGCAGCTCCCTGCTGTATGCAGTAAACTACTTTCTATGGCAGAAACACATTAGCCTAAAAATACAGCACTTCCATCTGCACGTGCTTTTGACATTAATTCAGGTCCTGCTTCAGGTAATTATTAGAAGAGATTACAAGATGACACTTTTCTATGTTTACTCTGTTCTTCACTTATTTATCAGCAGCAATGATTAACATTTTCTTCCAGTGAAAGTTTCTGTTTCTTTCTGGAGGTCTTACACCTAGCAGCACACCAGTGAACTGTCAGAACATACTTGGATATACACGAGCAGGTGTGATGTTAGGAAAGCCAAACCTCACCCACAACTGATAGTTGCAAGAGACCCCAAGTGCAGCAAGAAGAGCTTCTGCCATTGCACTGGCAGTGGATGGTATCTGTGGACAAGCCAGAGAGCAGCAGGTGCTGTTTACCTCAACTTCAGCAAGGCTTTCCACATTGTCTCCCACTCTTCTTGTATCCAAGTTCAGATATTACAGTCTGGACAGGTGGAGAGCTAGATAGGTCAAAAAAATCCCCAAACTGGTTGGATGGTGGGGCTCAGAGGGCAGTGATCAATGGTTTACACTCTCCCTAGAAAGTATGAAGTAACCACTGGTAGTACCACAGAGGTCTGGACCTGTCCTGTTGACAAGCATGTTGCTGGAATTGGTAAGAGTACTCTCACCAAGTGTGGAGATTTGGTCTGGCATCCCCAGTAGAGGATGAACTTGATAAACTGGAGTGAGCTGACAATCAGGGGTCACCTGACAATCAGGGGCTGGGGCACTCGCTCTATGAGAAGAGGTTGAGGGACTTTAAGAAAAGATTGGATGCTGCACTTAGTGTCATGATTTAGCTGATGTTGTGGTGTTAGGTCATAGGCTGGACTCGATGATCTCAAAGGTCTTTTCCAGCCTCAATAATTCTGTGGTTCTGTGACTTGGGCTTGTTCAGCCTAGGGAAGAAATGGGTTCAGAGGAACCCAAAAGCAGCCTGACAGTACCCAGGCAGAGCCAGGATCTTCCCAGTGGTACAGGGTGGGAGGACCACAAACCATGGATGCAAGCCAAAACAAAAAAGGTTCTGACTTGGTATGTGGAAAAACTTGGCCACCATGAGGACAGCCAGGCAGCAGAGCACACTGTCTGGAAAGGTTGTGCCACCTTCTTCCTTGGAGTTCTCCCAAGATTTAACTGGTTATGGCCCTGAGCAACTTGGTCTGACCTCATGGCAGACCCTGCTGTGACCAGGAAGTTGGGGCGGAAGTCTCCTGAGAACCCTTCCCACATGAGTTATTCTCTGATTCACTAATCAGAGTTACTCTTTCCTCACTACTTCTCTTAGAATATCACAGTATTTAAAAATTCAATACACAGTAATCTAACAG
Organism: Ceryle rudis; assembly: GCA_033439905.1. NCBI lineage: Eukaryota > Metazoa > Chordata > Aves > Coraciiformes > Cerylidae > Ceryle > Ceryle rudis. The sequence goes on from JAAGNO010001907.1 coordinate 55,153, forward strand.
GATGTGCTGAAATAATGTTACCTGAGCACTAGATAGCATCAGAACTCTTTTCTCCCTGGAAGTCAGCCAGCCCTGCTCCTGGTGGGTGACTACTTCACTAACCCAGTGACATCAGCCACGGTATTTCTATGGCAGTGGATTTATGCTTAACATTCATAATCAAAAGTATTTATTTGTGCTGCTTTATAAGCATGCCACAGAGCCTGGAAAGGAGAAGATTAGAAACATGCACGTTCTAGCATCTGGAATTTATCACCTCATTAAAAGCTCTGATGTGATGGTAGCTAACAACAGGAGGAAAATTAAACAGAAAAGACCTATGAGATTGGTCAGTAAATACTATGGAACATACTTCACCGTGCAGTGAGCGGGACAACCACAATCATTCTAACCAAACTATTTCTCGTCAGCAAAATGTAAGGCAACCTTCTCTCTACTATTTATTCCCAATTCAGAGTGGAAAAAACTGCTGATGTATTTGAAGTACTCCTGGCATCTGCATACAGAGGTGGCAGTTTCACAACCTAATGCATATAATATGTCATTATTCACATGATTACCTCATAAGAGAAGTATCCTGCCTCTTCTGCCAACCATCAGCACTTCAGGTACATCTAGAATAAGACTGAGCTGGCTTATTTATGTGAGAGTAGGATGAGGATCCTTGTAGAGGATCAAAGTCAACTGTGCTGAGACAGCTTTGATTTCTGAATTGCTTTCTGTGCATCCACATAAGGAGATATATGATCTAAATTTTAAGCAAAGTCAGGGATAACTTGGCTCCCTGCTTTTCCAAAAGATAAGAAGTGGACTCCAGTGACTAATTCTTTTCTCTGCTTTATATTTGTTTACTTATTTTTCCAGGCCACATAAATAAAAGTTTTGCTGAAGCAGGAGAAAAGCATCTAACTGACAGTATCTTGTGACTCAGGCAATTAGGACATAGAGAAATGGTTGCTTTGGTTAGTGAAAGAAGTTACGAGCAGTCTTGGAAACTCTCTGTATAACAGTAGAAGACCAATGCATGTCTCAAATTCATGGCAAGCTTTCCATGATCATTTCTGATCTGAAAAAAAGCTCTATCTTATTCACCCAGCAGAGGTAGAAAAGTTTGGAAAATTTTCAATTCTTCAGTCTGGCCTTAAGAAATGGAATTATATTTGGAAGAAACATGCTTGAATTAAAACTAAAGCTTACTGCTGATCTGTGAAGGCTAGAACAATTATGTCCACTGGAAAAAAATCATTTTAAGAGGTACTAATACCATTAATTATTTGGACAGAGAGTGTATCATTAGCTCTGTAACAGAGACCTCCAGCTCTTGCCCTAGCTATTAGTACAGAAAGCATAACCAAAAAGTTTTAAGAAAGCTCTGAGAAACATCTCTAACAGCTTTTTCTTTTTTAAATAATTATACTGGAAGACAGATTGAATAGAAAACTAAAAAAACCCTTGAGCTCCAGAAGAACAGTCACATCACTGCAAGTTTTACCACCCAATCTAGCTGAATCTCCAGTACGCTTATTTTGGCACATTGATTTCTTATCCCGTGTTCCTTTTGCTTAGCAGACAGAGTCTTATCTCTGTCTTTGGATGGCTGAAGTAGAGCCTTTACAGGAAAGATTAACTTGGCTATCTTGCTTTCAAACTTCCAATAAAAGCAAATAACCATTTTATGTGAGAGTCCACCTTGGATTTCTGTACTCTGGGCAATTTAAAGAGAAGCAGGCACCTTCTAGGAGGATGTGTCTACCCAGAAGAGATAAGGCATACGGACATGCCAGTCCAGCATTGCCTTGGTCCAAGCATGCTTCACTAGACATATGAATACACAGAACTTGGTATTTCTGAGCTGACAAGCCAACCTTTTAACTACGATACAAAGTGTCTCCAAGACAGCCGTGAAATACTGCCAACACGGGACTGAAATCACAGGGAATTCATTAAAAAAGGATTGCATTGCTGGGTTTCATAAGTCTCCAAAGATAGTTTCAGGACCAAAGAACACACTTTATATGTTAACTGCGTGGAAAAAACAACAACAAAAACCCCACATCTGTCAGAAAACCAGTGATAGAAAGGAATGGATCTACTGCAAGCTCATTTGATTAAATAGATCTGCTTCTTAGGAAGCCTTGCTCCAGAAATTGTAAGATAAAGTAAAACCCAATTTACTACAACACATCCCAGATCTAGATTTGCACAGAGGAGGCACTCTCAGGATAACGTTATATATTACGCCTTTAGATGATTTAACATCTCACCATATGCTAATGGAGAAGATCCTATTCATGCCTCCTCCCCCACAAAATGTAGAATACTCCCCTCCTCCCATTTCACCAGTGTTTGCCAAAAACTGTACCAAGCTGATTCAGTGCTGATTCGAATGTGGTAAAATGAACAATTTTCTGTAGGATTAGTAAATTGAATTAACTCAGCGAAGGGTCAAACAAGTGCCAAAGCAATCTGACTTCATCTTAAGATACTGAGATTGGTGTTGTGCCTCTCCTCCACCATCCAGGTGTGAAGAGACAGCACAGGCAGGAAGCAGGTAGGGATCCTAGACAACAGAAATTGAAATTGCAGAAGTAAAAAAGTAGGACACCCCAGGCACCGCAGATACCAATGACCTTCCTGGTGTTCTGATGCATGCCCCCTTCAAACCTCCGGGGCTCCTATGTACTCATATATCCTCTATCCCCTCCTTTTCTCATGTCTTCACTTGTCATGTTATCTATCCTCTGAGCTTTACCAACCCCAATTTACTGTCTTTCCTTAGTGATTCTTGCTCCACACTTAAACTCCTAATCGCAAAACCAACAATAGCATTAACGTGACACTGATCACCATCGCAACAGTCACTGAGCACACACATCCCACCCCCTTCCTCTTCCTTCAGCCATTCACACACACTGTCCAGGAACCTGGCAATCGCAACGAGTTCATGGAATGACTGGGATAACAGGGTGCCACTGTTAAGTACCACAAGCACACACAACTAGTAGTAACACTCTTCTCATTAACCTGAAAGTCAATATACAATATTAGAAAATCTCCCAAACCCACCAATACTGTAGCCTGTCTCTCAACTTTCTTCTGTCTAATGTACAAGGCTGTGTGCAACTCCAGTTAAGCTCTTTGATGGACTGGGAAATAAATATGGTGCTTTTCTACAAGCTACTCCATTTCAGCACACAAAGAAAACAGTAAACTAGTTACCTAGTTTGTAGGACTCAGTACGTATGTACCTGTGGCACAAAGAGCCTGAGCCAACATATTTGATATCCAATATCAGGTAGCTACCCCTTTGTATTACTGAGGGAGACAAACACTGGCTGCAAAAGCACGTGGGTGGAAACATAAGCAGGACAGTGAGGTAATGATGAATAACACGCTCCCGAATGTCAAGGTACAGTGGATTTTCATATTTTCTTAACATCCCAGCTTCTTTCCCATATTGCAGCAAAACAAAATAAAATGTAGGTGGAATCAAAGTCCTGTTGTTATTAGCATGCAAAGAAAATGAACATATTTAAATTCACCCATCTGTTCTGGACAGCCATTTATGAGTAATTCTCAACATTTCAGTCACCTGAAAAAAAAGACAGTGAGTTCTAGGTACAAACACTTCCTAAGCAGTTAATATTCAGCATCGCAGATGATTAAACCATAGAGCGTTTCATTCTTTCAGTGAGCTTTGTTTCTCGCCTGGCTTCCTGGCTGCTTTTTGTCTCTAGCATTTCTCTCCTGTTTCTGGCAGATGAAGTGGAGGTGGAGAAGAAAAGGGAGGAAAGTTCTTGGGTAGCATAAGGATTATAGTAATTTCCAATCCTTCAGCAAGGAAAAGCTTGCTCAGGGAACAGATGACCTAATGCTGCTACCTACTCTCCCACCCCACTTTATTTCATTTTTTTTAAACTTACGTTTACAGCATTTGCAATTAAAAGTTATACAACCCGGGGACAAAGTTCAGTACATTTATCTCCTTTCTGCCCCCAAATCCACAGGGAAGATACCTCCCACCCACACATTTCCTCTGCCTTTTTGTTATTGCTGTGGGTGATTTAAAACCAAAAACTGCAATTCACAGAGATCCTCAGTCACCTACAGGTCACTGACGTTTGGTTCACACCCAACCGATGTGAATGTAGATGCCACTTATCAGAAGGACAGTTATGCCACAGATAACAAATCATCCCAGCTCCCTAAGTTAAACAGTATTAGCACAGAGACTAACTTACTTTGAAAGCACTCTTGGTATTCTGCCTGATTATCTGCCCTTGTCCAAAACAAAGGGAGAACTGTCCTCACATGGCTCTACTTACATTTCCTTTCAGTGTTCTGAAATAAGAGCTGTTTTAGATCTTGTGTTTTGTTTTCAGTCGGAAAGGTCGCCTGGACTGGGTGGCAAAATGAGACTCTACACTTTTTAAAATAAGACATGGGGACATTGGGAAGGAGCAAAAGGAAAGTTTACTGCATCTTCATTTTTAAGTTAGAAAAAGTCTGAGGGAATTTATGGGAAAAGTATAATTAGTGAACAACACTCTAAAAGCCTACAGAATCCAATTCTCTCTTGAGCACTTGAAAAGGCAAAAAGGAACATGATGACTACTCACATATAATATGTGGGATATAATCCTTCAAAGTACCAGCAGTGCTTTTTGGCCTCCGTACACTATAAAGAAAGAAAAATATGGTATTAATATTTACATAAGATACCGTACAATTATAACCACAAGTATAGAGTATTTATAAATACTCTGACTTTGAGCAATGGGGAAACTTTGAACAATTCCTCAAGATTTCCAATCCCAATGCTCACAGCAACTGAGAAGTCAGTTGATGTGAATGGCACCATGCCCCACCAGGGTTCCCATCCTCACACAGGGCTTTGTCTGTGAGGCCCCATAGCTTCCCACGATTCATGAACAAAGTCAGTACATTTTGGTGCAGGCACAGGATCCAGCTGCATGTGTTCCCTGACAGAACTGCTGTCTTAAAAGACCACAGAGAACTTAAGAGATTATTCGTAGTTATAGTCACTTAAGAGACCTCCAAGGCACAGCCACTTTGATGACACTATGTGTACGACCACACAGTAGATTCTGTAATTCCAGGGCATTACTCATCTTTCTGGAAGCCTCTGGCACATGGAGCCAGGCTCAGAAAGAAGCAGAACGGAGAACCCATCCATGCCACCTCCTCTTCCTACAGCTTGGAAATATCTCAAGTGTTCTGGGGAAAGGAAACTGCTTCCTGCAGCCCAGGGGTATTGTTCTCTTCTGCAGATTGCCAGCACAGCCCTGTTAAAGGATGGCGACAAGCATTTTCTCAGCACGTGTGTTCAGGCAACGTGGGAAGTGCACATCGTTACGGGAACTGCCAGAGTACAGACAGAAGCTCAGAACAATAGCAGTGCTTAAAAAAGAAAACCAGGCGTCAAGCCCAAACTGTATATACAAGGCACAAAAATATATCCTGCTGACATCACTAACATACAATGTTGTCTTCAATGTAGATGTAACCCCAGGAGCTCCACCACAAACTCCATTATCTGATCACACATGGCCAGGACTTTACGGGACACACTCCACAGAGTGGAGGGCAATACCTTGCTGAGGCTTTAGCAGCAATTCCCTCCACACCTGACACTCGGTGTTGGAGAGTGCTCGGCACACCAGTGGTGCTTGGATCATCCTTCATGTTCACTTGGCAGCTCACCTTTACATAATAGCTCGTATAGGTTTATTAGCCTCCCTGAATCCCAGAATACTAAATGAATCCAGTTAAGACAAAGACAAAGTGTTTTCAGATCCCTGACTCTCACTCCTCATGAATAAGAAAGGCTGCAAGCTCTTTAAAGAGCATCTGATGAGCTAAATCACAGACAGATCAATTACAGCCCATGAAGACAAACTGCTATGTATTAAATGAAGAGTGGTACAGGAGAGGGGGGGAGAAGGAGGAGGAGATGTTTTTGATGTGTGCAATCAGGCCTTTCCACTAATACAACAGGCTCACACTAGTCCTAAAATGCACAATCTTTAGTTTCTGTTGAAAGGACTGGAGCTTTTTTTCCACAGGATAAACACAACAGAAGCCTCGTTCCTCTCTCAAATCAATGCTGAGATCCAGGCACTATATGCAGGGGGGTTCTGTAGCTGCTGCTGAAGCCAAGTTGTGTCCAAAGATCTATCTCCACATTCGCCCTATTCCTCCTTCCTCCCCCTCCTTCAAAGCTTCCAACTTCTTAACTGCTCTTTCCAAATCTTTTCATCAGCTGGCTATTTCCTCTTACTCTAGCATTAGAAATATGCCAAGTTTCCCCACATACCACCCGGCAAACATACATGCATTGTAAATCCAGCAGTTCTGCTGCCAAGCCAGTGAAAAATACTTTGGCTTTTCACCCTTGAAGGCTGCAGATCAGCAGGCCCTGGTTAAAATCCTCGTGCCTACAAGTTGATCCCTTGGGAAGCCTCATTTCAGAATCCAGCTTGGGGTGTACGCTGTTAAATGTTTTTCCATCCTGCTTCTCAACCAATGTGAGTCACCATTTACCTCCACAGCTTTAAAGCCATTTCAGTCTTGAGCATTTTAATTGCTGTTTTCCCAGCAATGTTTCTGAGCACGTGGAGCCTTCATACCCTTTACAAGTGTAAAACAGACATTTCTATTCAGCACTCATTTTGCTCACCCTCCTCGCTATATTTTAATCCGCTTTACAAGTTCCAAAATGAGTCAGGAAGATTCCTCCTTCCCACATCTACCAAGTTGTAAGATTTCTGTTTAAGAATTCCCTGTTTCACGCAGCCAATGTGCTTACTGCTGTCTCAAGAAAGGCTCCAGCCTGGGAAAGTTTTGCAAGTAATAGTTCCTTCTAGCTTACAGGGCTTAGATACTTGTACTGTAAGTCCTTCAGTGCCCAGACTTTGTTTTTGTATGGGCTCTGGTACACCAGGTACCAATCCTTCTGCCTTTTTTTCGTGTCACAGTGCCATGCATACTGCCTGGCAGTTTTTCAGCTCTCTGACAGAGGCATCAGGCAAACGTGAGCAGCACACCTTAATCTGATACACACGACGCGTCAAACAGATTTACACACACAGGGTGAACCGCTGCGGTCCCTGCTTGGTTAAAACTCCTACTGATCTCCATGGCAACTTTACACCAGTAAACCCCTACATAAAGCAGGTGGCTACTAACCACCGTCTCTACTGCTGATTAGCAAACCTTGCAGGAATCCACTGCTTAAAAATAAGACAAGAATGTCACTGCCTCCAAGGCTTTAAGCCTCTTCAGCACTCAGGTGCCAGAGATGAACACAGTAGTCAGAGCACAGATTAGTTTTTGCTATCCCACACACATCCTCTGAAGCAAGCTATGATCATCCATCTCTTGCCAAGACCAAATTATTCTTCTGAGCCCCTTAGTTAAGCTGGTGGAGAGTCATACAAGTGTGAGAGGGGACGTACACCACCAGCATCAAGCTCTCATCCTCACAGAGGCTTTGGAGGATGATGTCCTTGGGGTTGTTTGAGACTATTAAACCCTCAAGAAAGCGCAGCTGGAAGCAGCTCACTGCAGTCCACAAAGCAGACACAAAGGGAAGATTTGTGTCTACTACTGCAATAAGAAAAGGACCTCACACATCAGGGTTGGTGCCCACTCCGATAGCTCCTATACGAAGATAGGCTGTATCTCAGGGTTTCTAACAAGCGTTTGTTCATGTCTTTAAAAAAGCCATTCGCTAATAGTATAAAATGGGTGTTTATGATTTTTAAACTAAGCTTAGGTAAGGCCCTGTTGATGATTTCAACTTTTCTAGAAGGACTCTGCACATTTTGTTTATAAAATTCCTCTTTCTATGCCCTTAACAACTTGTCACAGTTATAAGATATAAATACAAGAACACACTCATTTTTTAAATAAATGATGCAGGTCTAATTGGGTGTGCATATGTAATCTTAAGAGACTTAATGGTACGTGAATTAGCCAGATGCTTGAATACATTCCTTAAGATTGCATATTTTGAAAGAGAAAAAAAACACAAGACTTGGGGGGTTTTTTGTTTGTTTGTTTTTAAATAAATCAGCATCTGTCTTGTAGCCCTTTTTTTTTTTTTTTTTTTGTGACAAGACTGCAGCACTGTGACCTGCAAGCCGTCCTTTTCTGTGGCCTCTAAATTTATTTAGATTTCCTTCAAGAAGGGAAACATGCTTCCTGCTACAGATTAAAATGACAAATGTTACTGCTGCTAGTAAGAACAATGAGAAAGAGAAGTTACTAAAACACTAAACAAAGACTGTTTGTGATCACATCATAAAATATGGAATGCGAGTACATATGTATGCACATGGAGTGGGGGAAGACAGAGCAGGCGGCCGGCTCACTGAATGTCAGATGGTACTCCACAGATCATTAGTTATGCTTTGCAGGATTTGCAGAAATACTCTCTCCAGCAGGAATATCCTCCACGCTGCACATCATTATCTTTCAGGCCACAGGACAATAAAAAGAAAACAGATCTGATCAATTAATTACTCTTTGCAATCAAGGGAGCGGCAGATTCATGCCCACGCTTCTATTGGAGGTTTGGAAATTAATAATAAAGAAAGTAAAAACAATGACAGCCCCATCTGCAGATAGTAAATACCTTCCAGTATGAGTACAGCCCGTTTTTGATGTGGGTACCAATGAAAAAGGCCGCCTGCTGTGGACGGATGTGTCTGTGGAGGGCAGGGGGAGGGCGACTGCTATCTGTATGCCGAAGGGACATTCAGAGCGAGTTTCTGACATCTGCTCAAAGCCAGCATCAGTAGGAGGCACAGGTCTGTTATCGATCACAAAGTCAATGAAACCCTATCACCTACCAGCAACTGAGGGTGAGGCTCTTTCTTTTTAACCAGACAAAAAGCTGAATGCCACACATAATTTCCATTACATATTACAGTAATAAGGATCCTAGTAATAAGAAGAGAGATTCAGAGGGAAAAAAAAACCCCAGGTATTTAACAGTGTCCTGCCACACTGATACGATAGAAACAGCTCCTAGTATTTTGGGATGACCCATCTAGTAGCTGCTACCTCCCATTCAGCTGGGTATATGCTATACATTAGTAAGGTGCAAGCTGATCCAAATGTCACTCTTGTGGCTACATGCGCAGAAGCTCTGCCAGCATTATTACATAAATGAGCAGGAAGAGTTAGACATATGTAAGATATGGAACAAGACCCCATTGTTTCTGAGCATCACACGATCCTATTCCAACACACACCCAGAACTCTCTTCCACACAGCTAGATCAAACTAGTAATGAGGAAGCAGAAAGGACAACACCTTTCTGACCATATGGCTCCACAGCATCTGAGGAAAAACTGGCTATGCCTGCTGCCTCTGTTACAGAAGGCCTCTTGAAAAAAAACTTACTCACACAGATCTTTCCAAGTTTTACTGGTCACTGCACCTGGCAAGTACTTGATGAAGCACAGACAAAAGGATGGGACACTGGACAGTGTAACTGCATACTAAAATAATCAGTTCCAGAAGGCACATTATTGGCTAGGAAACACAATGTTTTATGGGAGCTGACCTTTAAAATCATATCAGTTTTCAGAACACTATCCATTTCAGTGTCTAGGCAAGAGCTGAAAGCATTATGAGATACAAGCTGCTCATTAGAGATGGTGCACTGGAATCTGGACTTCTGCATCCTGAAAGTTTGAAAGACTTCATTTGCAGAGTCAAGAATATAAGCATACTGCTCTTCTATAGCCTAGAAAAGGGCAAAATATCATCCATCAGAGACAATGTATACTGAAAATGAGAAGTGCAGCCTAAGGGTAAAAACAATTTACTAGAAATAAAATAATTTGTTTCAGCCTTTCCTGAATCCATAAAAATTCATCCCTCCTTCTTCCCTGCTGATAACAAGAGCTGAGAGTAGAAGTATCCCATTTCCAAACTATTCTAAGAAATTGAGCTCTCAAGCCATGATACTAGTGATTTCAACAAATACTCGTCACAGAAGACAGAAACAACTCTTACTAAAAAACATGATTACTTTAAGGTATTTTTATTTACTAAGGTAATGAGAAAACAGCAGGAAACTCTTGTATAAAATGATGCTGATCCATTACTAAGCTTTCCCCCCCACATAACAGTAAACAGAAAAAAATACTATTCCAGATACACGTCTGTTTCATCGAGATCAAGATTACAAAGTCATATAACTCGTAGTATAAAGAATGATTTTCAAATGTTTCAGAAGGTGTTCTTTCTGGCCAGTCTTTTGCTGTTCTGTAAGAAAGAATAGAATATTTCCCGTATAGGATTCTTAAAAGAAGCAACTTTTCCACCTTGAATTAATCAATCCTTTTTGCAACAGTAAAAGATTTCAGCACAAGCATCTTATTAGTAGTTCTGCTGCTCAGAGCACATGCATTAATTATCATATTTTTATTTAGAATTGATGTGGGTTTAGCATTAGATGATAGCCTCCCATCACAAAGGATTGCTTTACATTTAGATCTATTAACCTTTCCCACAAAAGAAATACAAATATTCCTTCCATGCAATTTCATGTCAGGAGCCTGACTCATTAATTTCACTTTTTTTTTTTTTTTTTGCCATTATGCAGCAAATTACAAATGCACTTCAGCCCTAGAACGATCAATTTCAATTGAATATAATCCTCTCACCACTATCCCAGGGAAGGAATAAACAGCGGAAGATAAGGACGAGCAGGAGACCCTCATTTTTCAGGGCCCACAAGAAGCAGGACGGAGCCCGGCGTGGCCTCAGCACCGCGGACAGCGCCCGCGGGACCCGCCACGCCCCGCCCGGACACC
>JAAGNO010001907.1:76008-100536 GCA_033439905.1 Ceryle rudis
TCATTGATTGTAATAAAGTAATAAAGTAATAAAAGAGTGGGTCGTGATGGTTTGAAGCAGATGTAGCTGCTACTCAGCACTCTCAGACAGGGTCAATTCGGTGCATATTCCTCTGAGAAGATACCAACTTGCTCAAACACTTTGTGTTCTCTCCAAAAGAAAGAAACTGGACCACAGAAGTGGTTTTATTCAGCTTTTCAATTTAGTCTTAGAGCAACCAATAACAGAAGCAACCATTTGTGCCACAGATCAACTGCAGAACTAGTAAAATGAGACAAACAAGGAGAACAAATTAAACACCTCCATAGAGAATCACATATGGCATCAGAGCAAAGCTCTTGCACACACTGCAACGTAAAGGTGAAGGGGTGAAACAAGACTCTGGTCATTGCTGACCTCCAACAACCCACTTAATACAGAAGTGTCAGGAGGAGAATTTAGCCGGTATTACACCATCATGAACAGACTCTACACATGCATAGGCAGGCAGTATCTGCATCCAGACTCGCTCAGTGGTACTCGTATGACAGCCTGGAAACTTTTATACTAGAGGATGTTCCTCACACTTCAAGCCTAGTTCGGTGATGGGGGGGGGGAAATACTAGATCCAGAATGACTACATCTGTAAGATGACTCAGTGACTTCTTCCAGGCACATCCACAGGGGCTGCTCTTGGGACAGTACAATGTTCATTTAAATAAAAATAATGGAATGGAAATATCATTGGGATGAGCTCTTCACTCTGAAACTGAAATTAGTAGGACTTAGCAGTGGGACACTGTTGGAATTCTTTACACGGTATGTTTTTGTGTTGACTTGTTATAATACTGTTCAAAGAAAATGAAATGTCAGGTTTTTTTGTCTGCAAGCATCAAGCTACAAAGCTCCCTATTCATTAGTGAAAGTAAACAGAGCCCCTTGACTCTAGCAGCTGATCCTGGTTGGGGAGAGGAAGATCACCAGCCTGAGACTGATGACTAAATGGCAAATATTACTAAAAAATAACAAACCCACAATGCACAGAGAGTCTAATGATGATCATCTGGAAATTCTTGTCTATTTCAGAACAGCTCTACCAAAAAATGCAAATTTAGAAGTCTAGCTACCACATGGTAGCTACCTACCATAGTAAAGGCATTCTTAATAGGTTAGGAACATCTCCTTTACACCAGAACAAACATCAGAAGACTGAAAACAATAGGATATGCATTCTTCAAAGGTTTACAATTACCAAGGTCAATCAAAAGAAGCAAGGAGGGAAAGCACATGGGAGCAGGACACCAGATTGTGAACTCTCAGACTATTGCTAATGACACCGCTGAACAAAAATGAATCACACAATAGTATCAGTTAAAAAATGGTATACATGCAACCACATCTACCTAGATGATTGGCAGATGTTCTGTGAAGCAAATCTTAACAGAGAAACAAGATCTGGATAAATACGAAAGGTGATGATGCTGTGCTGTTCACCCAAAAAGCAAAGAGATGGAAGGGAAGAGTCCATACGAACTTATTAAATGCTCTTCCAGGTTATAGGAAAACAGAAAGAAATCTCCATTCCCTTACTTGTACCTAATGCACAACTACTAGAAGATAACACACAATAGAGGGATATTAATTATTTTCCCACATTCTGTTCTGAGATAATTACATCCTCTCTGTGATCCTCTTACCCTGAGGTCATCTACATCTCTCTTCCAGCATCTGCCTTGTTCTAAGTGATACTGCATTTTTAAATTGCTCCAGCTGACCAGATGTTTTTGGTAACACCCATAGTCAGTAAACGTCTTAGGACGGTTTGGAATTCTGAAAATTTTACTTAAAAAGAGTGATTATGACATCTTTAAATTCATTAAGTGAAATTAGCAATGTGGGGGGTTTTAGCTTGGAAGAAGGAAAATTAAGAGGACAGGGAGTAGGGAACCAAATCTGTATTGCCTTTGCAGAGGGTTTAGGCAAAACCTAACCACAAACTAACCAAAGCCTTCAGGATGTCAGCAGAGCTGAGGTCTTCTGACATGCTAGCTGGGTTTTATCATTCATGAGGAAGTATGAGGGTGCATCTACCCTGACAGGTAGCTATGTCTGACACCAGACCCCTTGCTCACAATGCAGGTACCGAAACCTGAGCTGTGCTTTTGTTTCTTAAACACAGTAAAACACTAGAGGATAACACATAAGCAGATGGTGCTAGTTTATATTCAATAAGGTTAGAAGGTAGTTTTACAGTGTCTGTATACTTTGAAATACACAATACATTGACTGTATAGGCATCCTCCAAGGCACACTTAACAAACCTTACATGAATAGAGAGCTCTCAGGATTATTTTGCTGTTGCTCAGTATAGAAGGCTCTGTGTGCTGGGTCCTATGAGATGGACACGCTTCCTCTCCCACCTCCCCATGATCTGCGAGGTAACCAGGGGCCTTGTAGTGGGGATATCTTTAGGCCCTGTGGAGAGATTCCTGCTTTTCAAAGCTAACACACTGTACCTGGCATGTGGGGGTATAATGTTGCAAACATATTAGCTGCTAAGATTGCAGAGCGAGAGCATAAGAGGTGGCCAGATGAGCCAGTCTCATGCAAAAAATGCAAAACCTGTAAGGTCTCCATGCACACAAGTTAACTGGAAGAGCTCCTTGGGTACCTGGGCAGTTGCCAGCATTGCTGGAAACACTGCAAGGGATATTTACAGAAGACAAAGAAAAAGCCAGAATGTAAAAAAAAAAAATTATGAGAAAGTGCCAACTTATCAACTTCAGACAAAGAGTTCACGGCAGCCAGCATGTGTAAGAGTGGGTCTCTGGATTCACTAGCATTTGGTTGACTTCTTTTTGGAGTAAATTCTCAGATTTGTCACCACTGTTTTTCTTTCTCAAAAGCCAGTCATGTTGTTTTGCTAATGGCTTATGCAGGAGTACTGGAGCCAGCAGCTTAAACACTGGTTGCTTTTATTGGTCTATTAAAATGAAATGAAGCTGGCACTAAAGCTTTTATAATCATTTAGGTTATTTCATTATGAGTTCAGGGCAAAAAAAAAAAAAAATAATAATAGCCTGTCATACAACTGTGCAGGAATAGTGCATCTGCCCTTAGGTCTTAGAAGAAATCCATGTGGACTGAAGGGAAAATAAACAGTGGGAAAGTCAGTTCTCTGGAGTTTCTGCTGGTAGAAGCAGCTGTTCGCTCTGCTTAGCACCACAGAAAGAAATAAAGGGGAAGTAAATTTACCAGAAGAAGAGTTTGACAGCAAGTATGTTCAGGGTGACTATTATTTTATATTTATCATTGGTTGCATGTAGAAACCCTAACCAGGAACCAGGACATTTCTACACAATCACTGCATCAAAAGGAAACAGAGACCATTAAAGTATAAAATAAAAGCAGCAATAGAAATCTAGAGGCAGAGGGTAAAAACAAACAATGGAGCAACATTCCTTGTCATGACAGCAAATGGCCTCGATACAGCTGCTCAACTGCCATCATGTTTTGCATTCATGGCAGAGAGTCCATGGTAGGACCTGCAGAAAAGCAAGGGAGGAAATTGCAGATGTTTACTGAAAGCCTTTCCCAATGGTTAGGGGAAAAGGCAGCATGGAGGAGGCTTATCGAGAACTTCAGATTTATTTTAAGATTAGGGTGGATTTAGGAAGAAAGCATTAGGGCCAGGACAAGAGGACAGGGATGCAAAAAGTCTTATTCTGACTATCCTATTTACATTTTCATGTAAGAGCAGCATTTAATTTCAAGCAGCAGCAAAGCAAGAACATCCTGCAGCATCAGGAACACTCAAGGAAGCATCAGGAGCATCAATGAATCTCACACTTTTTTTTTTTTAAGCCCTATTAAATAACATTCTTGAATATATAGAGTAATTTTGAAGAGACCTAGGAACTAAGTAGAGGATTAGTGGCACAGTACTATTTTCAACTCGTCATAAAGGAAAAAAAGAGTAAGCGTATCCACGGTCGAAAGTCTCAGAAGAATGTAGAGCGGGGATCAAATCAAGATTTTAATGCTTGAATTTCACATGTCATTCATTCAAGTAGCTCAGGTCTAAAGCATGGTAATGAACCACTCTTCATTTACATGACACAGAAACCACAGATCTCTGACTTTAAGCATCAGATGCACTTAAGACAGCCCTTTTCATTAAAAAAGCTTGCCTAGCCACCAGGAAAATGTAGGTAAACTAAAATCTATAGTGACCTATGTAAAACACACTGTAGGTATTTGAGTTTAAAAGAATGAGCAAATGGGAGAAGCTGCATTGTCTCTGAGGAAGCAGCACCCAACTTCTTGTGTTTTTCCACAAGCAACATTAAAATCACAGGCATATGATTTATGGAAAAAAAAATCTATATATATATCTATATAACAAAGTTATTATAGGCCCACACCTGGAGCTCTTCTAGGAAAATAAAAATAAAAATAAAAAAAAAAATCAAACAACCCACCATGTAAGATCCCTAGCAGTTGAATTTTGATTTACAGTATTTATTGTAAGATACACTCATAGAAGCATTAGGTAGGTGTTAATAGCCCAACTATGTAATCTGACTGATACAACAGAGATCAAAGCATATAATCCAGTTCTTTCTCCAGCTGTTTGTGTCCAGACAACCAAATTAAGGCTCAAATCAATTTTCCTTATTTCCTTCACAAACACTACTGCTTTTCTTTCCAAATGCATAATGCATCTCCCTAACCTTGCCTTCTTAAAACCCAAACTGCACAATGGTACATACATTAAAAAACCAACATACCTAACCAAACCTTGAGCTCCACTACAAAGCTTGAGAGGCTCAAACACCATAAGACAGGTCTTAGCTATGTTGCTTGGTACACCACTGGAACACCACTTGGTACACCATGGCAGTACAAACATAAATGTGGGACAGGTAGGTAAACCAAACCTTACTCTAAAGCAATAAAGTGAGCTAGAAATCACGTGATAAAACTTCCATTTATGCAGTACCACTCTTACAAGCCAGTCTTGATGATAAACAGCCTTCCTTTTGATGCTCACTCCACAGAAGGGAGCTGAGCATTTGCTGCAGAAGCAGCATGTGTATTTCAGCCGTCTTCTGACAGCTGCACTTATCCACAGTCCTTCAGGCCAAAACCTGCCCATCTCTTCCTACAGGCACACTCAAGCAAGCCTCTGAGCACTGAGTTTTGATAATTGTGCTAGACTAGTTTCTCTCTCTGTGTCGGCACAGGAGGTGAAGACATACTAATTTACCCTCTGGCTAGCCCTATCAAAAGCTTCACAAGGCAGTAGTCTATACGCATTTTCCAAGGTAGGTTTCATGGTCTTTAGTTCTCTGTGTTTAAAAGTCCTTTACTCTACTAATAACCTCATGCAGAGTAAGTTGCAATGAAAAGTCAGTAATGCTACTGGAATCCAATTCAAACCAATCAGTTAATTTATAACAGTTCCTTAAAAGCTTAGAAATTAAAATTAGCTTTATTTTACAGATCAGTTTGTGCTCTTTTTCCATATAGGACAGCAATCCCAGATTTTCAGTAGATACTAGAGATTCATTTCTTCTTTTTTGAAGTGCACCTCTAAGTCCTTATTTTCTGCTTTCCAGGAAGGTCTGGTGGCTAGAAGCCAGAAGTACAGAGAAGGGCAACAACAGTGAAGAATGAAACGGAGCAGCTGCCTTTCAAAAAGGGTCTAAAAGGTTTGGGAACCATCATCTCAGAAAACAGATGCCTAAGTGATGGGTAAGAGCAAGGATGAATTCACAGCTGAGTGAGGCCGAATACAGAACTATTATTTGCCAACCCTTTAACATTAGTTGCAATGAACGCCCCTTGTCCTAGCAGGAAAATAAGAAGCACTTCTTCAGGCAGACAAAATCTGGTATCTGTTGCTGCAAGAGATTGCAGAAGCAGGCAGATTCAGAAGGGACTAGACAAATGTATAGAAGACATCTAAAGCAAAAATTAAAAAAAAAACCAAACAAAAAACCCAACAACAACAACAAAACCCCTATACCCTAATATCTCTGATCCAAATGGTCCCTATGTAGTAGAAGTATGAAGGGAAGGGACTTCAGACAGTGGGCAGGTTCATGGCCTTTCCTAGCACAGCACCTGCCGCCGTCAAGACAGAGTACAGGCACAGACGGACACTTGTCTCACAAACCTTCGTTCTTTCAGCCTTGCAGTCACATACCTTTCTTAATGAGTAATTAGCAAGAGCTCAATTAATAAACAGTGTGAACAGAGTATAACTTTGGCCTGTATCTGAAGGTGAAGAGACAAGAAGCCTTTATAAAGGTGCTAGAAGCATCTTTATAAAAGCAAGAGAACAAAATCCCTTTTTAAAGAGTCCAGTGAATCAACCAGTCCTGCAATCCTAAATATTTGGAGCATGCTAGTCTTGATAAAGTCTTTTGAAATAAAATCAGCATGTCAGCAATATATTTTATTTCCTATTTCAACCCAAATAAATGAAATATTCATCATCCAGTGTAATCACTGTATAATCACCACTTAATTGAGTTTTAACCACTACCACATATCTCAGGGGCAAGCATGAAGTATTAATTACCTAAAACCCACACAACATGTATAAAATATTTCAGACACATGATCTCTGACCCTACAGAGAGTTTGAGAAACAAACCAACCAATCAATCAAAACATCTTATACAAGTTCATACAGGGAAAAGTTATGCAATATTCAATACTCCATTAAATATTCAGACTCTATACAGTTGCAGTCAAAGAATACAAAATCCATGATTATGCAGATTCAAAAAATCCATACACAACCACAGTGATGATCCTATGCCTGCAAGACACAGATCATCCAATTTAATGTAACAGCTTTCCAATTAGGAGGAGCATTTCCTTTCACCTATGCAAAAGTCCCATTGAACTTCACGGCCTGAGCATCTGATTTTGGTCAACATCTCCTAAACAGGTCTGTGTGGTAGCTTATTGAGGGTGCTTTTCATGGAAGCATCATGATGAAACCACAAAAAGTATTTGTTTCAAGACAAATCAAAACCTCTTGAAGACTTTTCTCATTTAAAACATTTTCTGACAAACCTAGGCAAGTATCTGGAAAACCATGGGGAATCCGTAATACTGAGGTAATGTTACAGCTGAACTTGGTTTGGAATTAGAACTCATTTGAAGACAAATCTCAAGTCAAAACTGCATGGATTTAAAGAGGAAGAGTTTACTTTTTTTCTTGCAAAATGATGCATCCAAGTTCCAGAATCAAGAAGACTCCTTAGTGCTCAGTAAAAGGCCATCAGAAATCCCTCTTCCTAACCTCTGTTTAGAGTAGAATCTGCTCAATCTTATTTAAACCAGCTTTTAATTAAACCAGTTCAGTCAAACTTATCTGTCTTCCCTATGACTTTTAATCCACAGCTTCCAAGACAATCTATGAATTGAAGTCTATAATTTCTTAAGCGCTAAAAGAAGAATATGCAACAAAGATCACAAAGAAACAGGCACGGGTCTGGTGGCAAAGCCAACAGCAGGACTCCACTTTCCTAAGTGACCCTGCCCTTAGCCGCAGGGCCATACTTTTATATTGCTCCTTATGAAGTATCATAGATCACACCTAAAAGCACTGGTTGCAAAATTTTCTTCAAATATATGAAGAAATGAAAGAGGTAACTGATTGTTTCTAATGTAAACCAAGCTCTACAGAAATAATATTTTTTTTAAATATTGCTCTTCTGCACCCAACAAAAAAAGTCGTTCCCGTCACCAGGATCCATTATCTATCAACTTTGTCAACAGCCTCAGCAGAGGGACAGAGCACTGAGGAGGTGGGAAGCCTGGGCTGCACATCCACCCACAGATATGTTCCCTCCAGGTCAAGCTTGAGGCGTACCTGCAAGGCATAGATGTAGGCAGCTTGCTTTGAGGCTGCCTGCGCTGCATCTGCCTCGTAGAAGAACAGAGAAGTCTTCAAGGACATTGTACTATCTAGCACTATTTATGAGCAGAAAATTGCAATCTCAGGCTGGAGATGCAAGGTTTCTTCCGAGCCTAAATCCACAGTGCACAACACTGTGTGTACATGTTGGTACAGGAAACTTTAGGACTGATGTTCCTGATGAGCACACTTTCATTTGAAAATTATCTCTTTTAATTTAACTGCACAGAGCCCTTAAGTAGTCTCTCTCGACAACAGAGCTGCCAGTGCTAAATCAATTCTGATTTACCAAACCTGTCACTGGCCCCAGAAACATAAGACTGGAAAATTGGACAACTCTAGAAAAGAAATGTAAATCATTGGATTATTTCAAAATACTAGGAAAAAACCAAAACAACAACAAATAAAACCAATTAGAGCAGCAGACACAAAAAAGACTTACACAGGAATGGATAAGCTCACCACTTCATGTATGTTCAGTTCCACAGACATTTCATCAGTTCATATAAATAAAATTCTTAAAAAGTATCTAAGATTGCCTTAAGATTTTCATGATAGGCAAATCATAGCCCCCAGAACAGCCTCAGCATGAACTCCCTATCCCAGTCCCTATCAGACAGGCAGGAGCTGACGACAGTACCATGAACTGGCACAGCAATATCAGCAACAAACACCACAGGCCCCCAAAAATCTGCTGCTTAGGAAAGACACTACCAAAGCCTTAAGTCCAAATGTTATAGAGATCTCTTTTACAACAGTCTTTAAGGTTGGGAAAGGCACGCTAGGTACTGCCTTCTCCGCAGTCTTCACTGTACCCCCTTTCCTATCTCCCTAGTTACTTCAGAGGAACAGTGATTATTTGCAATAAATCTCTCCAGTATTACCACACTCCTTACCTGGATGTGCAACAACAGTCGTAATACTGCAACAAGACACTCTCAAAGTAAAGGAGGAGGGGAGACAGATTTTTTTATGAGATATTTATTAAATATAAATATTTCATATCAGCATACGAATTAATTATGTAGTGGCAGATAACTCCAGATGGTGCCAGCTTGATCTGAAACTTTAACAGAAATCTCCAGAGAATCCCACTCATATTAGGGAGCTGGGCACACAACTGTATTTTGGGGGTTCTGAAATGATTTGTTTCCTGCAATACTAAAACAAACAAACAAAACCAAAACAAACAAACAAACAAAATCTGTCTTCTGGGCATCTGTTAAGTTCCCAAAGGACACATGTGCAGAACAGAGAGGTAAGGGAAAGGAGGCGGTAGCAACTGTCACCTTGCAGTCAAAATCCACCCAAGCTGGTTAATTTGGTCTTCCAGGATATGGGAAATCTGTGTTCCAGTCTCCCTCCCACCCAGAAGGACTCAAACTACTCTCGCTCTCCTAGAAGTGAACAAACATCAAGCTGCAGGCAATCAGTGAAGACAGCATCTCAGATTTTTGTGCTGGCAGTGTTTCTACTTGCATGAAATGCATAAATTTAGGAGCAAATGCCCGTCTACACCATCTATCCCTAGCAGGAGACAGCAGCAAATTTTTTTGGACGATGTGTAAACAACAGCAAGGACAGAATTACGTTCTTCTCCAACAGACCTAAGCAGATTCCCCATAAGCACTTTCCAAGTCAAGGTCATGCTGTTTAGTAGCAACCAAAACGCTCCTTTTTTTTCTCTTTCATTTCTATGTTCTTCTGTCTCTGAAGGGGTATAACTGGAGCAAGCAAATCAAACACAGGTCTCCCTCTTCAAAGAGTATCTAAACCACTGAGCTATGGCCTAACTTTCCACCTAGTTTAGTGCATATTTCCTTTGTATTTTACACAGGGGAGAAGAGAGATAATGTTAACAATTGGCATGAATCAATTCCAGTCTACCCTATCTCCTGCAGGCTAGGAACTCTTCCAGGAGAAGAGTGATACACACTCAGATCACCCTGAGGATGTACAGGAGATAAAACTGGCCTCCCACACCCTGGGTGAATGCCAAGCTTATGCAGAAAAAAAAGTTCCACTCTCTGCTGACCACATATTGTAAACCTATACTTTCAATTCCTTTGCTTTGGGAAGTATTTAAACAAAACCAGCCTTTGAAAGTGCAGAAACCCTCGATGTGCTGTTATTTCTATTTTGACCGAAACTCCGCTGTGGCACTGACCCAATTTTGCAAAACTTTATAGACTGTTCTAGGATTGCATATTTCAGTGAATGATTTATTAAAAGGAAAAAAAAAAAAAAAAAGAAAGAAAACAAAAAAATCTCAAATGCAAACATTAGTTCCTGTGCTACTAAGTTAAACAGGTTTAGCCAGCTATCCAAAGAGGTGGGATGAAGATGAAGACTTCTGTTAGTTCATATTCTACCCAAATAAATATTGCCATCACTAACAGTCTGAGGTTAATTACATCAACAGAAAGTCATTAAGTCAAGTATGCAATCTCAGTACAATTGCAGCTCGGTGGTAAATGTCCAAATGCATAAATCAAAAGACTAGGATAAAGATGCCTATAGGATAAGAGTCTGGATGTATTTATTTGATCTCAGGTTCACTACTAACAGGACACACTGAACAAACATCAGGGTGGCAATTTGGAAAGGAGTTCCAATCCAAGAAATTTTCCTCTAGACCACTCATACGCCTGGGTGGATTCATCCTATCTACAAGATGTCTAGCGGGGGGCTTCCAAAAGCACCCACGTTTAGAAGCCCATGAAAAGGGAGGGCTTGTTGCAATGCATGCCCTTACCCTAAGCCAAAGCAAGTGTTTGGTGTAAAGTCAAAGCAGTTTCCTTATACTGTACTGGAGTGGGAAACCAGGAGTCAGAAATATTAAGCTACCAATTCTGCCACAAACATGGTGCATGACACTTTCATTGCTTTTTGCTGACATACCCATCTGTACAGTGGCCATGCTTCTGGCCTGGATGTGACTGGAACACACTAACAGCATATTTACTGTTTCTCAAGTACGGTGAAATCCTTCTGTGAGAGGTGTCAGACAAGCACAACTTTTGTCATTACAAATCACTGCAGAATTCTGGTTTCCCATGAAAAACTAAATACCAACTGCCAAGAGATTTCTGAAGTATAACAGCCTGATTTGTTCTTTATTTGATTACTTGTGTTTGAATAAAGCATGAAGAAATACCATGACCATACAAAAAGGTTTAATCTAATCTGGAATACGGGTATTTGGCAAAGCTGTTGCCATGATTACAACATATAGCAAAGTCTAGGACATCATTAGGAAAGAGTTGCTCCTCCACAACAATGTACAGCACTGAAAGAGAAAGGAATGGTGATTTTTTTTTTTGGTTTGGTTTTTTTTGCAGTTGAAGAGCCAGGTCAGGTACATGAATTAGTTTTGCCACCATCAGCACATGTTCTACAAACAGGCATCTAAGCACAAGCATCACCTCTGTCCCAGCAGGTCCAGATAGACCTTGCAGCCCCACCGGCTGTAACTGTCACGCAGGCTCCGCGGGCACTTCTGTGCCAAACCGACACGCGTACAGCTCCCAGGCACAAAGGTGGCACATCCCTGCCATCGACTGGCTGCCAAAACACCGACTAGGATGACAGAATGCCAAGTCCAGACAAATGTGGCAAACTGGCATAGACAGTGTGATCGAACCCTTTTCATGTGGACGGTTTCACAGTCAGGTCTCAGTTCTTCCTCAAGGTCTACCTGTTTACAACACCTACACCTATGGCAGTCACCACAGAGATGTCCAGGGACTCATTAGCACAGCTAGAGTAACACTTGCAAATACTTACAATGAAATTACAAGTGTCATCCCTACTGCTGTGCATAAGGCTGCCAAGCTTTCTGTAGACACTATCAGAAAAGCCAGTATTAATTGTCCCCTCACAACCTTTCTTCATCGTGTTTAAATGTTCTTGCTTGAAGGAAAGACTTTTTACAAA
Source organism: Ceryle rudis (assembly GCA_033439905.1). Classification (NCBI taxonomy): domain Eukaryota; kingdom Metazoa; phylum Chordata; class Aves; order Coraciiformes; family Cerylidae; genus Ceryle; species Ceryle rudis. The sequence continues at coordinate 87,863 of JAAGNO010001907.1, forward strand.
GGGCTCCTGTTTCCAAGCCTCTCTAGATCTTTTTGAAAAGCTTACTGCAGGAACATTTCAAAAGGAAGCTTTTTAAACTTTACTCATTTGACTCCATCAGCCACTTCAGACAGTGGGGTATTCGCAGACACCGCTCATATTTTTTTTTTTTTTTTTCCTTCTTCAGACTTGCTTTTGGAAATCTATTTAACAGAACTTGAACCTTACTAAGAAATTTAATATCTTTACAGTCTATTTTCTTGGAAGGGAGCGGATCACTGATCAGGAACCGAGTTAAAACTCCAAAACATGTAACCCATTATACTCCTCCCCACCAGTGAGAGTGCCACCAAACCAAATACAACTGGTACACTCCACGGTTTCTGCCATAGACTCGCAACCTGCATTGTCAAAGCCTGCATTTGGAGGTCTCAGAACACAGAAGAACATGCACTCCTACTAAAATTAATCAGATTGCACGTGCTGTATGTTACATTGGCAAGGTAGACAAATGTAAATGCACAATGTCTCTGGTCCAGATCTGAAAATTGCCTTGTTTATATGTACACCTTGAGCCCTCTTATCCATCTGAAGCCAAGAAATCATCTTTTTTCCTCTGATCCTAGACAGGAGTTTACAGAAATACCTCTCATTAATGTTGATGTCAATGAGATACCATTTCAGTTTCACTGGTTTTAACGAGTAACATAGTACACAAATTTGTTCTTCCTCCTCTTTTCACTCCTTCGCACCTGCCTATCAGTCCCGTTGGCATTATTCTTAATGTATCTGCACAGTGCCAATGAAACGGTTTTCACTATACAGAAGCTCCTGCAAGAGCTCTCATACACCCCTACACGCTCTTGCACAAAAACTCTCAACTCGCATCTTTTTCCAGATGTGTACTTTGAGACTGAAAAATTAAGTACATTAAACACCAGAGAATTTATAAGGTATCATAGTAATTTCCTATTACCCATGGCCTGTGCCTGCCCATGTCTTCTAGAGTTCACAGAAAGCTCACCAGCTGCATGCGCAGCCTCCTTTGCCTATTTTCCATCTACATGACACAACAACCATATGTTTATTTAAAAAAATTCCCTAACACTCCTTTGCCGTGACAGCAACAGCAGCTTATTCCAGGGTTGATAACCTACTAAAAAGAGGAGGCATAACTACGAAGGAGAACAGATCTGTACACAGGGCAGCCCACCGTAATGAGGGGTCACCCACACTGCAAAGGGAATTCAAGGGAGAAGCAGCAAGCCAAACCCTCAGATCTCTAGCCTAACATATAGAAAGGATAAAAAAAAAACACGTAAGGAAACAGATATTCAAGCAAAAGGGACAGGATGGAAATCTGTATTTCTTTCAGGTAAGAAGGGGGTTTAATTATGTAACTTTAATCTGTATCAAATACCTAACTGCAACACATGAGAAATGGATTTACAAGGCACATAATTTTACGTGCGGATGGTACGGCCACTCCCTCTGAAAATTGGGAAGAAATGATGGGAGAGGCAAAGTCCACATAGCAAGTGGATGTGCAAGGGCTGAATCATAGATGGGACTGAAGAAAGCCTAGAGAAAAAAGAAAATTACAGAAGAAGTTAAATCATTCTAAAAGAGAATGGGGACTCTGCAGCCAAGGAAGTGGAAACTATTGCAAAGCATGAAATCAATAATGTGCAAAAGGGAGAAGAAAACCATCCTAAGTCAAGAAAGGTAGAAAGGTCCAGAGCAAGGCTGGGAGGAAGAAGCAGCCAGGTCAGAGCTGTAGGTGAAGGGAGCATTATGTGGCAACTTGAAGATATGGTTAAACAATTTGAGTGTCAAGCAGTAAAAGATGAAGAGCCAATAAAGCAACTCAAGGTAGAGAGGATGATGTGGCTGGAGCAATTAGAAAAGGTGGCAACTATACCTGCAGGACAGTGTATGGGAGGGGAAATTAAAAATCACAAAAGCAACAATAGGGGAAGCCAGAAAAAACAACACAAAAACCCAAACCAGCAGCCACCTAGACATCAGCAGTCAAGCTGAGAACTGCAGGAATTTTCAGAGCCAGGAGTGATGTCCCAGATGAATCACTGCTGCCCAGAGAGCTCTTTGTGCTCACTTCCTTTCCTCATTGCAGCCTCTTGCCCCCTTCCCTCTTTCTCCCAAGCTATGCTTAGCTCACCCCTGCACAACCTTCTCGGGGCTAAGAAACGGCAAGAAATGGCACCCATCTCCTCCGCAGGTTCTCCCTGAAGACTTTGATTAGCACTAAGAGAGCTCTCACTGGCTTTGGCTGCATCTTACTTTTCATAAGTCACCTTCCCACTTGCAAGTGAGGGATAAATCCATCAGCAGAGACACAAGTAGGAACTGGGCTGAAGCACATGTGATCATCTCAGCCATCTCAAAGCAGCCCAAGAGGTTCCTCGTTCCTTACAAGGATCCTGGAAATTGCCCATCCCTGGAAATTGTCCATCACCACCCAGACACCTCACAGGGGGTACCGGAAACTTCAGCATAAAAAAAGATGCACACAGTCATAAAGATGCCATCAACAGCTAACACAGGTTCATCAAGAGCCAAGACAACTTACAGTCAGAGCGGTTTTACACCTTCACTGTACCTGCGTAGCAGGTCACACCGTGCTACAGGGCAAGGAGAACAGGAGCTGCCATTATCTCGCCAGAGTGGCAGAGAGGTGACGGAGCTGGGGGAGTCTCTGCAAACATGCACATGGCAGGTGACAACTATTTGACCCCACGCCACAGCCCAGCACCCGCCACTTCCAGCACCTAATCACTGTGGATGGCTATCACTGAAGGCATGCATATTCACAAGCTATTCTTAGCATTCACCGGAGAGGCGATTACCAAATTATCCAGTTACATAATCTCTTTTATATAATCACTATGATGTTCTTCTCCTTATGCAACACGGAGGGCGATTGCCACCGGCTGAAGTAGCTCCTTCCCCAAGGAGAGGTGCACCAGCAGCACCGTGGGCAGACATACTGGCTAATGCAGGTGCATGGGTAAGTGAAAGCAAGAACCAACCCGAGGCGACCAAGCTTCTCAGAAGAAGCAATGTATAAACATATGCTGTCAGCCCAGGGAAGACGTGAGCATCCCTGCCCACACTGCTCCAGAAGATGCACGGAGCAGAGATCACCTGCACTTCAAGCTGGTTGAGATGCCAAAGTCAAAGGCACTCAGTGCTCTGCAGGCAGTACGACCCAGAACTCACTAGAAGCAAGTGGGATGTCTCCGCTGACTTTTAATGGGCTTTGGACAGGGCCTGGGATTATGGCTTTAATAAAAATAGGAGGTGGAGATTACTACAGAATTAAAACAAGCTTAATCCAAATGCCCCTGGCTTTGTGCCACAGCCATGACCCTGGGTTGCGTGCACAGGGAAAGCCAGGTGAAGCTGCAACCAAAATGGGTTCCCACAGGGTGCCTTGTGACATGCACACACAGGGAGCTGGCAGCGTGGATCAGCAAAGCCACTCCAGGAAGTTTCACCTGCCAAAAGGTTTTGGGCATACTGAAGGCATCTCCTACAGCATTTTCAGGATCTCGACCGATGCCTTCTAAGGCTGCAGACATCTACACAGTCTACTGCCACACACTCAGCATCAAAAGAAGTCAGCATCAAAAGCGTTACCTGCAGTAAGCAAGAAGCACGATTTTAGTCCTGGATTTCAGAAAATACAAACTCCAAGACCCACAGACCACCTGCGGATCCTGGGACACTTTTCCATTACTAGGCTGTGGCTTTGGCGTTACGCTCATTTAGCTGCACATTGCTGACAATGTGGGAAAATCCCAAACTGTGAAGCCCCTCAACAAGTCCTTAACACTGCTAAAACCCAAAGACCTAGTTCTGCCAGTACCAAAGGAACAGAAGACTGAACAAATTAAGAACTTCAATATCATTTCACCTCTGCCAATTGACTTCCAAATCCAAAGCCTTAGCTTTTAGTCAAGGTTACATAACTAGTAGCATTTGGCCACTGTTTGGCACTTCCTGCCTCTTCTTCTCCCTGGCTCCCCTAGTAATACAGATCAGCCCAAGCAATATGCAGACAAACCCCCAGCCTTAGCATGGTACAATATGCTTTAAGCAGGGACACAAGTGCACGAGTTTGGGAGCAGAGACTGCTAACATTTCAGCTACAAAAAAAAAAAATAATGAAGTGGCTTAATATTATCTTATACTACATCTCAAACTACAGATGACCCAGTTCTGAAGAGGTTTAACCCAATCCCATACACTATTATTGCTTCTGTATGACATTTGGGAGATGCGAGCTGCCGTAGTCAAAAAGCAGATCAGCACAGAATTGGGGTCCCTCATGCAAAACCCCACTGCACACGTTAGTGCCTGTGATGACAGCACTGCCGCTAGCTTGGGATCAGCAAGCGGCCTCAACGCTACTGCTGCTCAAAGCACTCCAAATCATGATTCTTACTAGAGCTGTTTGCTTTGGATAGTCAAGAGAGCAAGACAGAAGCAGCTCATGTCAGCCCTAAAAAGAAAAAAGTAGATTTAGAGCTTCCCCCACACCCCTTCCCCCTCCTTTTTTTTTTTATTTTTTTTTTTAGGCTAGACAGCTGGCTGACCATCTGAAAGCATCATATTCAGACAGGAAGGTTCCCTCCTCTGCTTTGGACTGAAATCCTGCCAAACTTCATGGAATTTGAAGAAATGAAGGTGGTTTTTTACACCTGTGACCATTCCTGTGCCAGGTTGAACCCGCAGTTCCAAAAGCAGCAGGGAAGTAGAGCCCTGAGCTAGGAACTCACACTGTAAGAGAGTCAGCAGTGAATTCCTGGATCTCACTCACAACAGTATTGAGATAACTATCTGTAGCGATGAGCAATACATTTTTCCCCCCTAGGAGCAGAAATGAAAGAAAACGCTTGACTCATCCTTGCCTGATTCTTGCATCAGGAGCTGAAACACACTTACAGGCACCCACCACAGCCAGAAGCGCCTTCACTGACTTCCCGCATTTACAGAGACATCGTGGGGAAAGCAGAAAGGCTTTCACTGTGTTAATAGCTTTTCTGTCCACTTCAGTGACGAGATTTAATAAAACTGGGAGAAAGGAAACACTGAGTTACACCTGGGCAACTCCCTGGGCAGAGCCCCTTACACTGTTATCATACCATTATGACTAAATAGGAGTCACTGGGCAGTACGAGCACTTTAATATCAATCTATTGTGCTGGCACTAAAGGGACTGTACCAAATCCAGCACGGTATAAACAACTGAACTTTGCTGGTCAGGCAAGGAGTGCCTCCTGTCCAGAAAAGGAGAAATACAGACTCAGGACACACAAGAGAATTTAGTTGGCCTACCTTTTTGTCCATCAGGCTAAGCCTTCTAGATCACAGACGTACTACCAGCTCTTAACCCCACAGTAGCACAAGCCTGTCACTGCAGCTATGCTGCTGGCAAGACTGCGCTAAGCAGAGGAGGTCTACAAAAGCATCAGCCTTCCTTGAGTGGAAGTGCCATTAAGCACCAAGAAAAAGACAAACACACAACAAAGCACACCTCTGACATCAAGTGTAAGGCTCTTGAAACACATGCTGCCCTGGGTCTTCTGTCTCCCATCAGAGACCCTTGCCACCCTCCCACGTGCTCACATTCTTCTCCCATTAATTTCATTTCAGGGTTCTCCAGTTCCTCCTCCTCTGAGGGAGGATCCAAACAGACTGGAATGCAAGTAACTAGAAAGGCATAAAAATACATTAAATGTACTTCCCTTAATTCACTGTATTGGAAAGACCGATTTGTATAGGTATGGGCTGCATACTTGCGGTCCTCAATCCTCACCTCTAATTCCACCAGGACAAGACCCGAGAAGGAAGGATCCACCCTCAAATCTATTGCCAGCTATTTAGTTGTATGATGTCCACCAATATCAGAGGCAGGAGACCAGGCCACCTGGCACACCATTATTCCTACTGCAGATGGCAAGGGCAAGCTGCTTACAGAGGGCTCGAGTGCAGCCAGGGCTGGAGTCAGGGCACGTTCCCACCAGCCTGCTTCAGCATCCTCCAAAAACAGCCACTTTCCACTGTCATTGAAAATAGAACCTAAGGCCCAGATCCCTTCATGGTTACTTTCAATGAAGGTTTTTTCTTTCAGACCTCCAAATGAGAGAGGCAGAGTGAAGGGTGCAGTGGAGGACTGCTGTGTTTGCAGCTACTCATCGGCTGGACTCAAGAACAATGGTCCCTCCCACGCTGCAGCTGATGGTGGGCTTTCCCCAGAGGTACAGTACAGTCTCCAGCCTCAACTCCCTCCACCCCACATACAGGAAAGTCTGGGGAGGTCATTAGCTTCAGGCTGAGCACTTCTGCTCTGACTGACACTTGGCAAGCAACGTGGGAAAATGACAGAACACCGTCTGGAAAAGTTGGTCTTATCTTAATGGCATCTTTCAGAGGAAAACGAAAAACAGACTCTGCTAGTTTTTCCTTCTAGCAGTGCATGGACAAGGTCTGCACGATTGCCTTCTACTCCAGTACAAATGTAGTATTATCTAGGGACGTGGTTTTGTGGAGGACTTGGCAGTTTTAGGTTTATGGTTGGGCTTAATGATCTTAAAGGTCTTTTCCAACCCAAATGATTCTATGATTCCTGTTAGGCAACACCTAATGTATTAAAATAAGAGGTGCGCTGCCAAAATGGGCAGTTTTGTTTCAAGCCATATATTCTCCTTCCTCCCTTGTAGGAAGTTTCATGATGCTACCACTGCATAAACTTCTGCTGAATCAATCTCTCACTTGTTATTCCCTCTCACTTTTTTGCCACCTTCTTGGTGGCTTAGTCATCCATGACATCAGTGGGTTGATCCAATCCTTCTATGGCCACGTGGTCCCTAGACCTGCAGGAGCAGGTCGAACAAGGGGTTAGGGATCGCCCTTGTCAGCAACAACGCACCCCTACATTGGATGAGACACAGATCAGAAACCACTTCTTGCTAATTTCTTTCCTTCTGAAACTTCACCAGGCTGAAAGCTGAGTCACTGAGAAAGAGGAAGAGATTTTTAGTTGAGTTATTTAAAACATGGGTTTAGTTAACACCTATATAGTGTAAAGCTGAAGACACGCTTGAGGAGAAAGACATTTTTAACTCAGCAGTGAAAAGTTTTCCACTTAATATGTGAAAAAGCTGTCAAGATATGTTGCTCTCAAAAAGAAAAAAAAAAAAAAGAAAAAAGAAGAAAGCATTCAACAAACCCAAGCTCCCCTCTCATGCCCCCCTGAAATACCAGGCATGGTATTTCATCTCATGGATTACCTTACTGATGTCAGGAAAGTGGTAATACCCACTTTTTAAGTCCTTATCTTTCCCTCGTCTTCGAAGTGCTATTTAATGCCCAAGATCCCAGGCTGTGTCCCCAGCCTTCAGACAGACCTAAGATACATTGCAAAGAAGATTCCAGCAAAGACAAAAAAAAAAAAAAATCATTTTAGAAAGGCTCTGACTCTTGCTATTCAGAAGAGAGTTTGTATTTGCTATAATAAGCCCTAACAGGATTTCAACAAAGCCTTCACCAAAACAGAAAAACCATGCAAACAGCTGCATTGTTGAGGATACAAAGCAATGCAGCATCTTCAAAAATTAGGCTCAAAAATTCAAAAATGCTGGCTTTCTGTATTTATTTATTTATATGACTTTTACTTTACATCACAACAATTTTGGAGTACATTGGTAGCCATCTTGTCTCAGCAAGAAATAAGAAATTTTTGGTTTAAATTCTGTTGCATAAGTTTAAGCATTAAGTTGTTCCTGCCTGTAAACTCAGCCTACACAGATGAGCAGAGCAAACTGGAGAACACTCATTCCAGCTTTCCTCAGCCTCTTCCTAGTGGAGTAAACCAAAAAGTTTCCACTGAGCAATTTTTTTTCAACGATTTTAACTAAACCCATTTTCAAAAGCAACTCAAGTCTAAATGCTTGCTTTGGTCAAGTTTAACACATCTTCCAGACACCTGCATTAGCTGAGAGGGAAGTACCAAGATAAAAGAGTCAAAGGACTTTCTGTTCATAAAGAAAGTGTAACTGAAGGTGCTAAACATCTTTGACTGCTGTAAAAAAAATATAAATAGGTTTTATAGATGCTTTTCTCATGAAAGAAAAGAGCCTCGAGCCCCCTGAAAAACACACCACATAGCTATTCGCACCTCCCCTTAGAGGATGCAAATGGCACTTGGCCACCATTCCCTTCCTGTGGCGAACGCAAATCTGTCTCTTCCTCAGCGGGAGCAAAGTGAGAAAAGTGTGCAAGCTCAGTCCTCCCGCCCGGAAATCACAGCCCATCTCACTGCTGTCAAGAGGCAGAGAAGCCTTGCCAGCACCAGTTGGATCCCCAAACTATAAATCGTAAGTAAGCTCTTCCCTGCCTTCACTCAGCAATGCAATAGCTGCTTTCCAACTGGCTGCAAGAGGGTAAGAAAAAAAACCACCAAAATTTGTTTAAGCTGCTAAGCCCCTACATCACTAAAACTAGCAAGCAGGAGAGGGTTAGTGGACACATCTGCACTAACAACTCCCTCACGCAATTTCTGGGATAGACTTTTCGCTATTGCTTTGGACAGTATTATTCCTCCCACTATCCATTGACACAATACCCTCAAGAGTTGAAACATCAATAGGACAGTATCAGTGGGCTTCCACAGAGAGGGACATCACAGAGACAACAACCCTGGTGTGCCTGCACGTTTGTACATTCAAAGGTATGTACATTCCTATAATACATATATAGAGAAAAAACTCACAGCTAATGGATAGAAAAAATACCAGAAATTGGAGCAGGGGAGTGTTTCTCCATAATCCTCATAACTTCTTAATTTCTACCTGTGTCTACAATTGTGACAATATTTTTTTTTCCTCTTTAAGGTTGGCGGTTTGCCCATCTTAATCTGCTTGTTTCTGTAAGAGATGAAAACAAACAAATAAAAAGCAACAAGCACCACCACAAATCTCTTCAGGAAGGACTGAAGGTTTCTCTTATTTGCTAAAATCCGTCCTGTTGAAGTCCACTTACAAAAATAATATTAAAAAGTTCCACACAGTAGTTATCCAACTGAGAAGCATTAGACAACTTTGCTGTTATTTAAACAAATCTTGTATGACAGACTGTCGGGAGTGTTTGAATTTTATTTAAAGATAACACATTTTGCTGTTCATATGACATGTCCATTCTTTCATTCTTTAAAAAAAGAAAGTTAAAAAAAAAAAGGCACTTGACTTATAGTATCTGTCATCTGACAAATTAACAAGAAGAGGACTATAGCGATCACTTTTTTTTTTCCAGCAATCCAATTATCAGTATTTCTATCAATATCCACATTATAATTCTTAGTAATAAGAAACTGAATGTGTAGAACTGTCAAGGCTAGTATTTCCAAAAGTGATGAGCTACATTTTGTATAGCCATGTGGAAAACCTTCATGGTGGGATTCTCACTCACATCTCTTACCACGTACAGCAATTACCACAGGCCTTGGCTTATCTTAAAGCAGAGCACTAAAAAGCTTGACTTAAATATTCATGCAGTTGCATCAGCTCCTAGGTTCTTCTGGACACAACATATGGGCCACCCAGAAGCTTAGGCACCTAAAAATTATTTGATAGTTTTGAAAGTTGAGTCTACCCAGCAAGCTACTTGGCGGCAGTAACAATAAAACACCTTCCTTATTACCACTGCAGAAAAGGCAGGGTCCTCTGTCAGGCTTAAATCAGCTCTGTTCAAGCCTTTCTATCCTTGAGTGGAGCCTACCCATCCTTGAGTTCAGCCTCCTAGTCCTTGAGTGGAGTTTCATCTACCCAGCTTTCTTCCACCCAGCACTTTTTCAGCTTGCTGGAGAGAAAACAGGCACTCACTCAGCCTGAGAAGTAAGCCACATGGAGATATTCTGGTACCCTCATTCAGGCTGAAAATAATCTCATTTCATCATCAAGTGGGTAGGAGAGCTGCTTGTTTAGTTTTATTTTTTCCCCATCCTAAAGACACTGCTATCCATTAAAGCCACATTTAAGCACAGATGGCCAAAGCCTTTGGGATGTCTGATGAAATAAAAGCAGAAAAATCTTGATGTATAACCCAAACAGGCATCACTTTAAGGACCTCCTCAAAGCTCTCCATAAAACTGAGAACCATCGACTCGCACAAAACTGAGACAAAATGCAGTTCTGTCAGTGGAACCACGAGCTGCACTAGTGAGCGAGACCACTGGCTATTTGTGAATGTTGAAGTCACATACCCCCCAGTTCTACAGATCTACCAGACATCCAGGCTCCTGGTGAAAAAGGGTGTTTCAGGCAACTGCAGTTAATAACACACTGCTACCTCAAAGTAGTCAAATTCATTTGAAAGCGACAGATGGATGAAGATTTAACAGTGTTCACTTCCTCCTGCAAGAACCAAAATTACCTGTCAAGTTATTCACCTTAACAGTTCCTTACATGTTAAACTGTCCAGCTGTGACTAAGTTGTGCACAAAACTCAGAGAATCTTTAGCTTTTCTCCCCCAGCAACAAGGTCTTCTCAGAGCAGAGTTTCCTCGGTCCTGGGGCTGGAGATTTTTCTTCCATCATGGGAAGTTTTTGCGGTTAAGGTGGAAAACCCTCATCAAACAGGAAAAGTCAGAATTACCCCCCCTTTCCTACCCCCACAGTGCTCTAATCATTTTTGTATTGGTGTTATCTTCTAGAGGAAGGACCAGTATCCCAGCATTGAGAGATAGCAACTTGTGTAAATCCTGCTTCAATATCGATGCCTTTAGTTACCTTCATGAAACCACCCATTAGTGCACACAAGCACCTTCTCTTGCCCCTCAGTCCCTCTCTTGCATCTTCTGCCTTTACCTCAGGAACAACAAGCCATCACTTCCCCATAAGAGCGTGGCACAGTCAGTTACTGTCTTAGGCTTTGACCTGAAAGCCACAAAGAAACACTCCCCGCATCCAAACTCACACCCACCACAAATATGACGTATGTCTACTTGTGAAGGAGCTTACGCCTTTCATCGATATAACCAGAAATAATGTTTTTGAATGCACATGGACAGAAAATACATTAGCATCTTGCAATAAGTATTTTGGGTAATTTAACCAAGGAGAGCATCAGTGAACTACTGCAAATTGCTCTGAAGGACTAAATAACTTTCCCCCCATTATTTGGATAACAATCCACATACAAAGTGCTGAATGAAAAACATACTCCTCAGCTCACACTCTGTTAATATTAACTAAGATCATGCCAAAGCTGCAAACAGATTCAGAATTATAGTAGTGATACTATTTCAGACAGTAGCCAGTATGGAAGTTAACGCAGAAGACAGAAAATTTCAAATACCAAAAACCTTCTAAACAACCAGATGTCTCCAATTCAGGTATTTAAACCCTAGTGTTCTGTTTCTGGTCTTTTTTGTTTGTTTGTTTTCCTGGTAGAATACAACTTAAAACGATTTGTAATTCTGCTTATCAGCAATTCTTATTTGTATAGCATCTCATTTAAAAAGGTGTCCCTAAGCACTTGCAAAAAATAAAATAAAATAAAATAAAATCCCCACAATTAAAACCAGCATAAAAGCTTAAGGAACAGCAACATCAGCTACAGCCAAAGAGGATTTAAGCAAATTACTTTTTTCAGGCACGCAGAATCTCTTTCAGCGGAACACACTTTAAAAGAGTAGAGACATCTAATCAAATGGATCCTGGAGAAGCAAAACCTTTCACACTCCCAGATGAACAAATTCCCTCTGTGAAATGCCAGTGCTCCTTTCATTTATTCAACATTTTGCCATTCGTGCTTTCTGAAGAGCTTCTACAGAGTCAAGGAGCAATCGCAGGCTAGGCTCTGGGCCAGGTTTACAGCCAGGATAATGAGATACAGCCCAATTAACTTGAAAAGAGTTAAATTTATTTACATTAAATGGTGACTTTGATCTGGGTGTTTTAATGGGACGATGCTGGATGACACAGTGGGCAACACACCAGAAATCATTCATCTACGTAGGTGGCATAAACATGTAGTAAACATCATTTTCATGAATTATATCCATTACCGAAAACAATAATTACACAGCCAGCACTCCAGTTTCCATATATGGGTTTAGTGGTGTTTTGTTTTTTTAAAAACTGAATTCATTTTCTGTCTAAACTGCACCATCGCAGGGGCAACACAGCTCACCACCCCTCCAACACTCCCAGCTAGACTGCCTCTGGGCTTTGCATATGTAAAGATGCACCTAAAATAAGCCCGTGGGCGTTTCCGAAGTCCCCCCAGGCTGCTGCCACCGAACACGTCCTGGCGATGACTCCAGCGTGCTGGCAATGGAGCTGTGCGCGGCAGCGTGCCCGCGATGGACCTGGCCCAGGATGGCCACCCACGCCCCCGGCCCGCCCCCAACCCCGAGGTTAACCCAAACGCCGAGAGACAGCTTGCCACCAAGAAAACATCCTTCCTCTGCCTGCCAAAAACGGAGCTGGTTTCCCAGCCCCACGACATTACTGCCTGGCACGAATGCCCCCTCCGATGAACGTGAACTACTAATTTTGTTTGTTTGTTAGTTCGCTTGTTTGCTAGAGCTACTAAGGCTGCGCTACGGAGCCTCTCCGAGAAGTTTAACCATGCTGCTTGGTGCCGCCACAGCTCCTCCCGGGCTGATG